>VFFE01008014.1:6847660-6903550 GCA_008921705.1 Burhinus oedicnemus | reverse complement strand
AATTTCAGGAAAGCTGTAACCGTAACCTTTCCTTTTGGTCTAATTTGTTTGGATATGGTCCATTTGTTCCCAAGCTGTTTGGAAGGATCAAAGCATCTTTCATACCCTCACTTGCATAAGAAATCAGATTTAAAACTATCACAAAAAGGATACATCTAGTATGGCTGTTTTCAGTTTCACAGCATATCAACTCTGCTAAAGTTTTAATTTAAAAAATATCAATTTCTTTTCTGTCAGAGTATCAGTAACAAGACTGTTAACTTCATGTATTAGAGAGAAAAAGCTTAGCTCTGCTGAGTCTAGAGCACAATAGTCTCATAGCCAGTCCCTGCCCTTACTGATTTGTTACTGCATCTACCTTTTGGATATACTTGTTACAGTGATAAAACAGCTAAAATTGGTGTGCCCTTAGTCACAAGCAGTATGACTAAGAATGGGCAAAGCTTTTGCACTGGTATGCTTTTCCTCTTGAACCTTCATGGAGCAGGATAGATAGATTTTCCTTTGTTTTGCTTAGAAGAATTTAACTTTTCAGCAGTGAATATTGGAAGAACATGAATTTATCTATGCTGTTTTGAAGTTATTAGTTTTTAAACTAGGGAGGAGATTTTGGTATCCACAGCTCAACGTTTTGCTCAAAGTTAAGACAGAATACATGATTAAATGACCAGAAAAAGTTTAATTAAAAAACCTAATATTAAAAATGTGTCTACACTTAGAATGAATGAATTTTAGAAGATTAAATAATTTTTAAGACCAGAGTCCTTTTCAAATGTAAAAATGGGTTTTAATCACAAAGAAGTTTGAAATGTAGTATCTTTACAACATAATCTGAGATCTCTAACTTCAGTTATTCTTTTACTCATAGGTAAATGTGGCTTCTTGTGACGGAAAATGCCCATCTGCAACAATTTTCAATGTCAATATTGATAGCCATTTAAGATTCTGTAAATGTTGTCGAGAAAATGGAACACGTAATCTGACTGTGCCACTACGCTGCTCAGGAAATGGCACTGAAATTATGTATGTCATTCAAGAGCCTATAGACTGCTCCTGCCAATGGAACTGAACATTACTGTGGACGCGATTTAATCTGAAGAATTAAAACCAGTTTCCTTTCACCAGACTTTTTTGACCTTGGAAGGCTATAGTACTCTGCAGGGAAAAAAAAAAATAAAATGTCCTCAATTATGCTTTCTAATGTAACTTTTCACAAATTTAGTAAAGATTATGTTGTTTGTTGTTCTTCAAATTTTCTTTTTAAATATTGGCATGTATACAAAGAAAAATATAAATCCTTTTGAAAAAGGTATAATTTAGTCATCATTTATTTCTACTCGTTGGCTTTCCAATGAGTTGGTGAAAGCTAGTTAACATCTGTGTTTCCAGCATTTTAAAATTTTGGATTGTGGCTACCTGTCAAAGTTCAGAATTTCTCAGTGGTCCTTTTCCTTTCACTTTCAAACTTCCAGTTAAGAACCATCACTGGTCCCTTGTTTAAATTGGAAAGAAGCATATTAGGGTTTTGAGAATGACTGAATTAATTTTTTAAAAAAATAGTGGGTTCAACTGAAACATTTTTTTTACCTTGCTGAAAAGTCCGTCTTTTGTCCATTAAGCTGTTGTCAATGAAGAGACTCTGATTACACTGTAAGTCACTGAGAAAAACCCCAGGACTGTGGTCTGTAAGTACCTGTAGTATATCTCCAGAGCATATAGTAAAATAATAATAATGTTTTTAAACCTTTGACATTTATTTAATTTTGATATATATTATAAATATGAAGCATAAGTAGGCAAAGGCTGAAGAGTTCAAGCTTGTGTGCCTTTATTAAACATACCTAAAAGCTGTTTCTGATATGAAGGATTCTATTTTATCTTCATTTTTCAGGTTTCACAAATAAAAATTGGCTATTAGCTGTAGAATAAAATCCTATGTATATATATATTTATTAAAAAAACAGGACACTGCACATTTTAACTATTCATAACAGGTTTCTTCCTTTGTTTTCCAGTTTGAAGATTTGTGTTCAGTATATTTTTATAAAATACATCAAAAATGTTTGGTTTTCTTTTTTTTTTTTTAAATATTGAGATTTGGACTATTGACTGAATTTAGGATTCATAATTTTTGAGTCAAGGGAAAAAATCCAGGTAAAACATATGTTTTGAAGGGCTTAGGTGAGCTATTCATGTCCAATCAGGCTGTGAATGTCCATGATTCAGCACCTTAAGCTGAATATACTCTCCCTTTTATTAAACATACTACATAATCTTATCTTAAAAACTAAGAATACAAGTTATGTTTGTTTTTAGAAGACTACTTTGCTTTATAAACTCACTGAATGAAACTGGTTTAAATGATGACAGTGGGAGTTTTGCCATTGACCTTAGTGTGGCCAGTATTTTCCTTACGGAAATTGTTTCAGAATTAAAATTCTTGTCTAAAAGTCTGAAAACTTTTGGACAAACAGTTTTGATTTCAAGCTGTCATCATTTAATTACAAAATGGCTTTATTATTACAGTGGTTTATACAATGAAAACGAAGCAATATAAAATAAAAACCCTTAAAATCCAAGGTTATTTTGCTACTTTGAGTGACAAATCTTTAAACTTTTGTGGTATTCAGTTGGATGGCTTATAAAGAAAAATAGCAGATGCAGTGAAATCTGTCTTTACTAACAAGACTGTCATCTGCTCATACATCTTCTTAAAAATAGTGACTTGGTTTAAAAATTAAAGAACAATCCATTGTATTATCAGTAAAATATTTAACCATTATAAAAAATAGTGATCACCTAGCAATCAAAATAAAGTGCCATTTTGAGAAAGTCTATGGTTTTTTTGCATGTTTTTATGATTTATATGGCAGATATTTCAAGTTGTTGTATACTAGGGCCTAGAACCAAAATATTCTCTGATATCGCTGTTGGAACTTGTGTACAGAAACTTTTCATGCAGGCCAGAATGGGAAATGAAATCCTAGTCATAGCCATAATGTTTGTGTACTCATACAGCAAATTAGAAGGACAACTTTTAAAAGAAAAATACATCCTTAGGGTCTTTTGATTTATTAACATAGAGATAGGAATCCTGTATTTGCATCAAGACAGTTTGGCCAAAAACTTCTTAATGAATTTAGCATCTGATAAATGACTTAAAGAAGCTGCTACAAGATAGCATTTTTCCACATAATGACCAAACACTTGATGTGTTTCAATTGAACAGCTGTGCTTTTTGTAAGCAATATGCTTTTGTAAGATTTAGAACTGTATTTGTAATTAAAGAGAAATTAATAAATATTATTTTGCAGAATGCTAATAAATCATTGTTGATGCATTTAATTTACCTGTGCCACTACAGATGAATGATACTGCAGAATCTTAGATAAATCTGGAAATTAAGAGCAGTTATGCTTAAAATGAAGTCCATGATAACTGGAAATAGGAAAATGGTGTTAAGAGATCCTTTTCCCACTTACTCAATTTGGTTTTTTAAGTGCAACAATCAATAGGAGCTGTGTCAGGATCATACCTGAAGCCTACAGCAAAATCTTACATCTTCAGTGGAGCTGGATATGGTCGAAGATTGCCTTTCATTTTACAATGAAACTTGAAATTCAGACTGCTTTGGCCTGGTCAGAAAGTGAACATCTATTAAAACTTGTGAACCATTTTCTGGACAGCCATCCACCCCCGTTACCTCCATGAAGGTGACACTGGCACCATGCGGTATGTTTTATATAATGGGAACTAGCCCTCGCAGGCCTTGCAATGGAGAGAAGGTTTGAATGAGCCTGCAGTGTGGCAGGACTGTTCTGACCCAAATATTTCCTTACTCTGTAACTGAAATAGAAATGTAGATGCAGTTCGTGGTTCTGTCTTAGTTTCCTCATCTCTCTTCAGCTCTGCATTCCTGCCTCAACCCCCAGCCTTCAGTTGTGTGTAACCCTGCTTGCACAGGCTTCTTGTGAGCTGGTTTGGAAAGCTGATCCAACTCAAACCTAACCTAGTTAAATACCAAAATTAATTAATTTGTTTATTATTGACTAAAAGAGCTTTAATACCCACAGAGTTCCCTCTTTTCTACACTCTCTGCAGCTAAGACTCGAATCATTTCTACTCCTCTAAAGGAAAGGCTGGGAAAGCATGCCTCTCAAACTCCCACGCTGCCACTGGAAAATGCAAGGAACTGGGAGAAGCTGTGTGCGTGACCGAGCGCTCTCCTGACGCTGCAGTCCTGCTGTGCCCTGTCATTGCCCCCATTCGTAGCTGGTTCCACTTGTTCTTCACTCCTACATTTCCACTGCTCTGTTCTCCCACTTGCACTTGCAAAAGGAATGCCACAATATAAAGGCTCACCCATAAAACTATGCAGAGTTTTTTTTAGCGATTAATGTGAACTTATCTCTATACTTAGAAACAGATTGTAACTGAATATGCCTCTGTAAAATAGTAAGGCTTTGGCCGTATTATTTACAATATAACTTTAATAATTCTATTGCCTTATTACCACGTCATTTTTTAAGAGCAATTCTTGCCCCAATATGTAATTAGAATTTGAAGCACAGCTTTTAATATTGGGTTTAAGCCATTTACTCTGTGTTTTCATTAACAAAATACAAGACATAAAGTATAGGTATACAGCCAGCTAATATTCTCAATTTTAGCTGGCCAAATCTGTATATTAAAAACTGAGAGTAAAACTTAATACATTTGCATGATTTATTGCTTTTCCACATCGAAGGCAGACACCTCCCCAAATACATGCACAGGTGTACTGGTGAAAAAATTATTTACACTGACATCTTTGTTGCTAGTTTCTTTTGAGGGCAGGATCAGGCCTGAAGTATGTTGTTTGAACATAAGTTACAAGCCACATAATATACTGAAAGCTGGAGGCATTTACAAGAACACACTCCAGGGTGACAAATGGTCACTGTTTTGTCCACAGTCACAAAATGCTGCTTCAGATATGGCTTCTTTCCCCTTGCTTTCACGCTCTGTTCTAGCTGACACAAATTCAATTGTTTTTTCTTGACCCCTTGTACTGCTGATGAACTCTGCTTACAGAGCATGGATTTATTTTTTTTTTATTATCCATTGGTTCCATGTATCTCTTTGTACCTCTTTTTCTTCCATCTCTCCTTTTATAAGAATTTAAAGGACAAACTCAATTTCCAAATATAGAGATTCACCTTTGTGTAGAAACTTACTGCCAAATAAACATGTAGGTATCAGTCAGGAATACTGTGGCAGTAGGAAACATTGACTTGAACTAATTTTTTGTTAAGTTCTGTCCCATCAAATCCTTTTCCATAGGTCACCTTGAGGTTATGCTGCTGGTGTAATTATGTACAGGTGTATGCCCTACGGAAAAATCCCACAGATGTGTATTCTAGTACTGGGGACAAAACATAAATGAGTTGTCACATATAACTACAGCAATATAGCGATCATGGAGGGGCAGCATGAAAGCCAGAACATCGGCAGAAAATTTTTATAATTACAGTGGGATATTGGTACTATATTTCCTAGATTAGGTTGGATTTCACACTCCTAACCACTCTGGGGAATATATTTTCAAAAAACATTCATGACATGAATGTAAAAGATCTTCCGAGAGATAGACTTCAGCGCTTAACATTAATGCAAAAGAAAAAAGACTTTTGTTGAGGAAAGGTTATGGCCAAGAGGGTCTGTACATAACATTGTGTACTAAATTTTCCCTAACCTTTCTTTAAATGCTGTGTGGAATGTGCAAGCTGCCTATAGAACAAGGAAACTTGAAAAACTATCTATCCATTATCATTATCAAGTCACCACAGCTCAGGGCAGGGCATATTCAGAGCTGAAGAACAATGAACTCTAGCAACTGCAAATACAGTTCATTGACTAGTTCTTGGCAGCCACTTTAGAATTACGGTTTTTGCCTATTTTGAAAAATAATTCTACATATAGACCAATTAGGCGGTCATATGCTTATCAAAATCAGTGGTAAAAGATTCCCTAAGATCAGGGATTTGAGAATCTCACTCAAAGGAGGTAGTCTGAAAAAAATGTCTTATACATGTAGTTTCTACTTTTACAAGTAGTTTTTGTATGAAGAATGGGGGAACTTGAAGAGCCGCTTCTGTACTGATGTGGCATTCTGGAGAAAACTAATAGTTAATGATGTTAAAACTTAATCACCAGGAATGCTGAATAAAAGGAAAGTGGATATGTTTTGGGGAGTGTTCTTTTGATTAAGGTGGAATGTGCCTCGCATACTTAATTTAATGAAGTTAAAAAAGAGCGAGCTCCTGCTGTTGTTTTGAAAATCATCCCATTAATAAAGCCTCCCTTTGTGCTCGGTGATTACAAAGTGCTCTAGAAAAAAAAGGAGTACGTTTGCTTTGTAAAACAGTTGAATAGGCAACAGCTAGCTTGTGGCACTTACAGCTAAAACAGTGTTCAGGTGATACATGCATGTGCGCTCTGTATGTGTGTGTGTTTCTCAGAGAGAGACTGACTCAGTGTTTTGAGATCAGGGGTTTCATTGCAGCAGCTTTTGATGTACTACATCTGTCTTTGAGCCTGGCTAACATAAAAGCTTCGAAATGGTATTTTTTCTGGTGAGATTAAGCCTGCCTTGTTTACTGGAAGTTCTAAATAAAGCTCTAATTAAAAACTGTATTCCTTATTTCATGATTCAAAGTTCAGTTGGATACAGGTTTTAGGAAAAATAAGGAACAACCCATCGAAGAACAAGATAGTGTCTTGACAGAAATAATTAGGCGATGGAGCACCTAAAAAAATACACAGTAAATAATATCAGTGTTGATCATTTTTATGGTACATACATACAGTAGCACTAATTTTTATTTACTTTATAACTACTTTGTCTGGAAATAATTTGTGAACAATTATTATCAGCTTATTAAATGGATTTAATTTCAAACAGCACAATGGAAAACTAATTTTCTATTAAAAAGGTTAATGTGAGGACGGTTAGTAATTATGCTGGGCAAATTTACCTCTGAATTCACTGCTTCAAATCTGGCCAAAGGCAGATGTCACCCAAAGTTTTTGTCTGAGCCGAGTTCTTGTACAGTAGCCTTCAGGAAATAAGTAAGTGGTCTCACTGTTACATATTCTTATCTATATTTCATTTATAGATCGTAACTTTGTGTGGGACTTGTGTACAGAGGCCAACAGCTTGATAAGGAGAATCAGAAATTCTGCCTCAAGGAAAAATTCCGCCCCAAGGAGGTAAACGAAGATCTTTACAGTGACTCCAGCAGCAAGACAATGTCAGTGTCTATTTCTCCTCTGGGGCTAATCTCTGTGTTTTACAGTAGGGATATTCACTGGTGAGGAAACTGGTGTCACACTGGGGAGCAATTTTACGGGTTCCAAGACCAACTTTATTTCTGAGATCAGCTTTATTCCTACACAGACTGATTTAACCCTTTTCATGTAAAATCTTGAATGCAAAAATGTCTGTTAAGAGTCTAGCTAGTTAAAAGGATACAACACAGCACTTCAGGCAAATTGCTTTGATTGTATTTGTTACTAATACTTCCCATAGAGGTACTCTGAAATGCTACAATGCTGCTGTGGTTTCCGCGGGATTGGCCCAATCAGGCGGAACAACAGATGCTCCCTCTCTCCTGCCGTCTTCAAAGGGAGGCAGGAGAGAGAGAGAAAAAGAGAGACTTAAGAGTTTAGAAGGAACTAAACTACTTTAAGGAAATATTAATAATAAAATAATAAAAAGAAAATAATGAAATATATACAAAACCATATCAAGCTCCCAGGATGATGATCACGTCACCAGCAGGCGCTGGGGAAGTCCCAGACTGGACTCAGTGGTGGATGGCAACTGGATTCCGGATCTGGATTCTACTTCGGGATCAAAGGCAGACAAACAGAGTCCTTCTTAGACACCAGCCACTGAAGAAAGAGGGCTGACCCTTTGATCCCTCAGCGGCAGATGGGATGGAATACCCTGTTGGTCAGTTTGGGATCACCTGTCCCTGCAGGTGTGACCCCTCTACGCTTTTCTGCTTCCGACCCTCCAACAGGGCAAATAACAAAGTTGTCTGGCCTTGGGTGTTATAGCAATAGGTGTAAGGAAGAGCCTCTTCTGCATCCCATTCCTTGGGAGCAACTGTAAGCATTGGTCTGATCACTCTGAGAACGAACAGTTTCGGCACAACATGCTGTTAATTTCAGCAGTTAGAAGAGGCCTAACTAAAAAGTAAAGTTACTGAACAAAATTGGTCCTGTTTTACCTCAAACCAGGACAAATGCCTAACTGGAAAGCATTTTCTCAAAGCAAATTAAAGCCTGCACCCCTGGGAGCAAGTTCCCCATTTTGCGCACGCTTATTTATAAAGCCCCGAAGACATCGCTATGGCATGCGAGAAGACTCGAGGAAGATCTGCCAGATGGGTCCACGCTCCAGCACCGCTGGGCAAGAGAACCCTGCAGGGCTGCAACGGGGCCCGTCCCACGGCGCCGCGGCCTTACAAAGCACAACGGCTCCTCGCACCGACGCTCGGGCTGCCGCGCCCAGCCCCTCAGCACTCCCCCGTTTCCTTTCATCCCGGCCATTCTGCAGGAACAGTTCGACTGTGACGCCCTATAGACATATACATCCACCTTAGCATTCCAGCAATTTTTTAATTTTGACGAAGCCTTTGCCGTGCTGGGCTCCCGGTGGCTCCGCGGCGCGGCCTCACCGCCGGCGGCGGGAAGGTGCCAGGCCGCGCTGCGCCGCCGCCGCCGCTTCCCCTCACGCCGGTCCGGCCCGCAGCCGGCGGAGACATCGGCCTCGGGGCCGGCCCGGCGAGCCCCCGGTAGCGGAGCTGCTCCTCCTCAGGGACCGGGAAATAAGCGGGAAGCTTCGGGCTTGAACCCCCGCGACGGCTCCGCTGGGCGTGAGGGGACCCAGCAGCAGGGCCCCCGCTGCACGGCGCTGCCCGCAGCCCAGCGGAACCCGCTGCTCGTCGTTCCCGCCGCTTCGACTCTCCCTCCGCCGGCCAGCAACCGGGGAAAGGGCAGGAAAGGCCAGAACAAATGGGGGGTGCGGGATGGGGACAGAGAAAGCGAGGACGGGGAGAGGAAAGCGGCCGGACCGGAGGACTTGTCCGGCCGCCGTCCCCCGCCTCCCTTCTAGAGAAAGGAAGCGTCGGCTCCCTTCACGGGGAGGGCCCGCGGGGCGGCAGCAAGTGGGGCTGCCGCCCGCTCGGCTCTGGGCGCCGCAAGCCGAGCGCTGCCCCCGGCACTGGGCCGGAGGGTCATCCATCGTCGGGGGGAGGGGGGGGGGGGGGGGGGGGGGGGGGCGAGTGTTGCTTTAAAATGGCTGTGGCGGCCGTCAGGGTGTGGGTCTGCTGCAGTGGGGAGATGTGCAGAGCGTGGTGGTTCTTCTGTCCGCCCTTAGTGCCCGGGACTTCCAGGTGCTGGAAAGCTTTCTCCCGGGACTGGCGCGCTCTAGTGACTAATAGAAATTGAAGAAGTCCTCTAGTAAGTGGATTGTGTGCAAGTTAGGAAATTTACAGGCTCTGCTTTTAAATTGAGAAGTAGGATTTTGTATTTTCCCTAAGCAGTTTCAGACTTGCTCGTGCAGTTCTGGTCCTATACTGGTGTGCACCTGCCTTTCGATGAGCAAATTTAACAAATTATCATAAACTTACACTTTATTCCTCACAGACACCCTGGCAAGACATATCAGTGGGTTCTGCAAGTGTGCTTAGTACTTCCCCAGAAAAGTGTTTTAAGGCTTATTTTGAACGCTGACAAAGGGTCAACTTGCTAGAAATACGTATTGTGGAAAACAACCAGTGTCTTGGGGAAAGTGGAAGGGGTTACACTGATTTCAATTTTCAAATTTCGATCCAGTAGTCACTAGTAAAACTTACAAAATCCTGACAGTTTTTACAGTGTGGTTTTTTTTTTTAAACGACTAATGAACAACAGGCACATCCACATTCAAGTTAAAGGACGGCCTTCTGCTGATCTCAGGAAACTCTATGAGGCCTAGGAAGAGGCAGGGCCAGGGTGAAGACACAAATATCGGGTGCACCATTGGCTGCTGCTGTATCTATGTGAAGTATAAATATGTGTGTTAGTTTTTCTCTTCTTATGTCTTAGAATTTTTAACACAATTTTGTTTTGAAGCTGTTGTGATTCAAACACATAAGAGACACTGGGACTATAACGTTTCTTTATGGATCAAGCAATTCTTCTCCTGATTTTATTAAAATATTTATTTAAGGTAAGAAAACTGCTCTCTTTTTTGAAGGCGGGTAGATACTGTAATTGAATGTTCAAAATTTATGTTTTGTGATTTGGACTGCTTTTTTGTCTTTCTAGCAGTCACAGGGAACTCTCAGTTACTGCTACTAAGCATTCCCAGTCTTCTGTTCAAATTGTTGGAAGCTCTCTTGAGATCCTTAATCTGCTTTATTACCTGCTGCTTCTGGTTTAATGTTGTTCCCCAGAAGAAGTAAGAGATCCCAGCATCTTTAAGTCCTAAACTAGCTCATATTGCTGTGTAAATTGTCATCTTTTGGACACTGCAGAGACATGGAGTGTGATGCTGGAAATTCAAGATTACTTTGGTACCCAGGGGTATACTCTGGCTGTGCCTTTAGGAAGTGTACTTCTGCAAAAGGTGTTTCGTTTTCTGATCCGAAACTGCCAATTATGGCTTAGCCCTTTGTGTTTAATTTGAGTGCTATTAAAAGAACCACATACATAGGAACCATGTGTATCTTTCTGCTTAATTTTCTAGTATGGTTTGCAATAGTCTTGTCCATATTTCTCTATATTTAGTTTTTGTATGTGTAGTCTTTATTTTACATACAGCTTAACATGCTTTGCAGCAAAGGTGATTTCAAAGCTTTGTCAATTATTCGTACAAATACCACTCCATTCCTTTAGAGAAGAGAGCCATGTATTTGGGGTGCTGAAATGCTGCTGTGGTACCCAGCCTCCCAATATATTCCTCCAGAGTATCCAGATAGTGTCCGGTTGCACTGGCCAATGTTGAGCTTGAGAACAAGAGATTTTTGTAGAAGCTGTCGTGCAGCAGCCTGTGACCTACCTTACTCAGGGAAGTTTCCTGACAGAGTACTTGGCAGTGCTTGGCTCTTAAGGGTTGTGGTACGGGGTGAAATAAAGACTTCAGCAAGTTCAGTATCACGCCGCTAGCAGTGATGAAAAGCAGATCCTTGGGGAGGACTGTAAGAACAGCATAATATGAGAATTACTTATACTGTGTTAGTTTCCCACCATTTGTGGCTTAAGAACTTCTTCAGAAGGATGTAATTGCAGTGCATTTTGTGAGCTTCAGTGTAATTCTCTTCTATGAACTAATCTGGCCTCCTCTGAAGCCCATTGAAACTTTTAGTACTCATTTTAGGCTTTGTCAGATGAACTATTTATTTTGTGAAGAGCTGCCTCTTTTTGTTTGCTTTGAATCTGGGGCATACCAGCTACATTTCATCTTTCACAGTTCTTGTACTTGAAGAGAAAATGAAAAATCAATCTCTGCTGACTTCTTCTGGCTACTTAAGATTTCATAGACCTCTGTTGTATTTCCCCTCAAGTGCCTCTTTTTCAGAGTGAGGAGCCTACTTGTGTCATACGTTGAGAAGTAGTCGATAGCAGAAGTCAGTAAGTGTTTGTTGTGTAGGTCTCCTGGCTGGTGTGTAGCTAGCCTGAAGATAGATTTGAACCTTAGCTCTTTGTGGTCAATTTAATTATTTTTTTTATTGCTGCAATCTTTGCGTAAGGGCCTGAAAAGTACCAACGAAGTGGTGGCAACAAAAATGGACATTCTAAATCCCTCTCACCAGATATAAGTGTGATAAAATTTCTATGTACACTTGCAAATTTAGTTCTTGTTTTTAGATCTAGGAGTCTGTCTTTATGTACAGTAAAATGGCATACTATATTGCTGATGGTTAATTCAATTATTGGCAAATATACATGTTTTTATTATCCTTAAAAGCAGATTTTCCTACCCTTTGGATTGTCTGGACTAGATTGTTTTCAGGGAACGTGAGCCACCTGACTCCTGACTGACGGCTAACTGTGATTGCAATATGTACATTGCAAGTGAAATCTCTGACCTCGTTTCTAAAATGATGACAGATTTCTCTTTTCCTAGTATGGCATATTTGGGTCAACTGACATGGTTTAGCCACCTCTGGAGAGAGAAGGAAAAATAGAACCTGTACCTGCAGAACTTGTAAAAAATTATGAAGCCTCTGTGTGTCATGCAGTAGGGCTAGGGATACTGGTTCATATAAAAACTGTCGCTAGCTGACAAGTTCTAGGTAAAAGTAGTTAAAATTTATAGAATTTATTTAGTTAGAGATACATTTTCTGCATTTTCTGCTAAGTTGCATTCATGTATGTTTCTGTTACAGGGTTCAGAGAGTCTAGACTGTGACCAAGTGAAAAAGCCTGCTAGAGCAGTTTTGATGGAGTGGACAGAATTGCCCAAAGCAGAGGATCCAGACTATTATACTGTAACATACCAGTGCACAGATGCTCTCAGTCAAAAAGTAAATTTCATCAATCTAAGCGATAAGTAGTTCCAAATGTATTTAAGCTGTAGATACCAGTAGTTAATAGCATTGTGTGTTTGTTTTTTAAAAAAATAATGTAAAACAGCAAATAAAGAGCAAGTTTGGAAAAGTTGTATTGAATTCTGTAATTGATGTCATTTATGTGCAGTCTTACAGAGTCCTATTGAAGCTGGTGGGACTTAAGTAAGGACCCTTGAGTATCCTGATTGAATAAGGATAGATAGGCATATGTTCAAAGTTAAGAATATGCAAGTTCTTCAAGGTACTGTGGTTAGGAGGAGGAGTTTAACTTCTCCAGGAGGGGCACAGACACTACCCCCAGATCTCTGTGGGAGGGCGTTGTTCGTATTTTGAGTACAGGTTGTTCTGGAACTTAAAATAAGGGGATTTTAATATGAAGGTGTTTGTTAATAGTTTGATTTCTAAAAGGTTTTGTTTTAAATGCATTGAGTATTTTGCAGTTTAACTGCACCCTTAAGTTTGACATGCTGCAATATACGCTACCATCTAAAAAACTTCATTAGATCATTTATGAATTACATTTTTATTACTTTCACTACATCCAGAAATTCTTTTAACTTGCAGAATGTAAGAAACATTTCTAAAGTTGAAGAGAAACCTGTCAGTACTACAATTCTCCTTGAGGAAAATAAGAAGTATGATATTACAATAGAATCCCTAAAAAACGGCCGAATCTTAAGTGTAAAATCATTTAAGACACGTAAGTAGTGTAGCACAAAAATATTTTGGTATCCTTATAGTTAGTCTAATACTGAAGATTAAAGAGGTAGGTGTTGAAATCTTGAGCTTAGTCACGTATTTAGAAACTTTGCATCTATGTCTGTTTTCAGCCATGAAGAAGAGAAGGAATAGTTTTATATAACTCATTTGGTTAGCGTAACAATTCTGCAATATGGGACTGCTGTAAAAGTGTGGGAGATTTTTAAATGTTACAGGCTTTGCTATACTACAGTAGTTCTAGAAAAAGAGATTTATAAAAGAGGACCATTGAGAAAGTTACTTAAAGCCTGGCAATTTGATATGAATGTAGGGTTGTGATTGTTTGTCTTATAGAAATTAAATATATTGCTGAAATACTAAATATTGTGCCACTTTGTGACAGTCCCTCTTTAAAAAGTGTTAATGAGTAGCTCGAAGATCTTAGTATTGTGACTAAATGGGGCAGACTTTTAGTATAAGAATTTGTGAGTCTAGCCACAGAACTTATAAAAACGTAATTTATAGCTGTAAATCTGTTCAGGACTAGAAGTCCCACCAATTACTAGAATGAAAGGGCTTTCTAATCTATATTTTGTTAATTGCTTTCAAATAGTTTCTAGCATTACTTTGTACACATTACAAGCTCATACTAGCTTTGGAATACAGACTAGGATCTGAATACAAACAAGATCATTGGGAAAAATGCATAGTAAATTGAAAGCATTGCAGCAGCCATTGACTGCTGGAAGTATGTTCAGCAAGCTACAGGAAATAATTAATTCATGGTTATTCTACTAATGTACTACTGCACTTGACATCTTTTACTTAACTGATATTCTAGCAAAGTATGTATTTCTACAGTTAAACACTCCTTAAGCTGTGCACTTTTATTTCTGGTTGCTTCAGACATAAGTTTACATACCATGACAGTAAAGAAGACCATGACTTTCTTAGTTGCTCAGTAAGACATTTTCTGTTTTGACACTACCTTTCTTTCCCTACTGTGTGTATCCCTCATCACTTCGTAAAAGAAAAAAATAATAATGCTGATGCAGTAAAACTTTGAGCTAATTATTCCCTTATGGTAAAGACAGTATTTATTTTCTCTTGGTCTACTAGGTGGAATTTCAGAAAATGACATCAAAACATTTGTGACAGCTACTACAGTGTCTTTTAATTGCAGTACAATGACCAAAGAATTTTCAGTTTCAGTTTTACTGAATGATACTTCTCAGATGATAAAAAAAAACAGTGGATTTTTTGTATGGAATAATTTGACACCTGCCACCTTATATACATTTACGTTTATATTTGAACAATTACATCTGGAATTTATAAATGTGTCTCAGTCCCTGGATGTTCAAGCTGAAACAGGTATATATTAGTTTGTTGTAGTCACAGTAAATGCAAGGAAGCACTGCATATTTTCTAGAAGAGTTAAGAGTAAATTGTAAAAAGCCTGTATTCCATTTTACAATTTTTAATAGATGTGAATTATTTAATTTCTAGAAAGCTGAAAGAAATTGAATGTTAATGACATAGAAAGGTTATTCTTAGTATTTTTAGGAGCAAGAATTCAAATTTTGCAAATGCAAATATTGTAAGCTAACTACATTTTTTGCAGTCTAAGATAAAGTGAATGTTGAAGTTTAGCATTGTAATTATTTGAGTGTATGGATTAAATTTGCTGTATAGTTTTAATGAGAAGGCAGGGAAGATCCTGAATTTGATAGGGATTTGGAACACTTTTTGCCAGCGTTCAAAGTGATGGTTTGGCTAACCTAGCTGCGCTGTTTTGTTAGAAGTACTGTGACGGAGGCCGGATTCTGAGGATGTTATGGCTTGATGTGTAACTTCATTCCTTTAAATGTGCTACTCTGATAATGCAACTTAAAATCTTTATAATTAGGAACACAAAAGAAAGGATGATACAGGCTCAAATTCAACAAAATAATTATTTTCCTAAACTCGAAACTATTAAAGATGAACAGTTTGTTAACTTCAATTTTAAAATTTAAAAAATGAACCATCAGAAACTAAGCTTAAAGAATACATTTTTTCCCAGAGTGGGATAAAAAATAATGGATCTCTTTTTTTTGCTTCAGTGGGTTGTAGTTGATACTCTTTTAATTCAGTCAATCAGATTTTTTAGGACCCTCAGGATTTTGAAGGAGGGTTGATTCGTAATTACTGAATTTTTTGGTGTTTGCTATCATGAATTAATTTAATGCTATCTTCATCAAAATGTGTAATTATTGTACCACTGCCATGAATGGTACAGACATCTCTAAAATCCTGTCCTTATTCACCTATAGGCACCTGTTCCCAAGGGTGGGTGGCATTCCAAAGCAGCTGCTATCAAATGGGTAAGGAGAGCAAGCCATGGAAGGTGGCACAACGAATCTGTGAAATGTCTTCACGAGGGGCGCATCTTCTTGACATAGGGAGTGAAGAAGAACGTGGTTTTATCTTGTCTTATCTCCAGACAGTTAGTCAAGTAATCATGTTATGGACAGGTCTTAATGACCTAAAGGTCAGTCTGTTTTATCTTCTTTGCTATTACATATATAGAAGCAGGAGAATTTTGAAGTATATAGCCCAGTTTTTTGGAATAAAAACCACTACACAGTAAATTGGTTGTTTTTTTCTGTTGTTAGTAGTTATAAGAGGAATCATTATTTCTTCCTATTTAGAAATACTGAAAATATTTAGCAGGCCATAGCTGGGAAAAAAAAAGACATAGTTTACACATAACCTGTTTAATTTTTCTTTTTTTGTGAGTGCTTCGCAGGGATATTGTTTTGCCTGTAGGTGGTGCTGCATTATCAGATTTTAATCATTCTATATGTATGCTACTTACTATGGATATCAAAGTCAGGGGCTGGCTTTCTCAGTTTTGATGCGGGTCTGAAATGTTGAGTGTTGAGCTTAGCAAGGTCTGTCCAGTATGGAGGGATGTTAGATAGCCAGTGGAAAAGGGATTGGAGCAAGGTATTTCTTGTAAAAAGTTTCTTGTTCCTCATATTTGGGATACAAGGCTTCTTAATCTCAGCTCTGCTGTTATAAAGTGACTCACTGTGGTGTAGTGAGTGATTTGGGAACAGCTACAGGGATAAATAAAAGTATTGGGAAAGCTCTCAGAAAGATGGAGGTACTCTGCCAGAAATGTGGGAGGATCCAGTCTTCCTGTGATTAGGCTTAGTGAAAACTTCTTTTGTGGTAAGTATCAGAAGGTTGGGAGAAAGCCACTGTTTTTCAGTTTGGTAAATCTACACTCAGAAATTTAATTTTAATATTGTTTTGGTCAAATTAATTTTAAAAGAGAAGTGTGAAAAACAGTAAAAACAAAGTAAACTTTATTTGTAAGGGCAGGAGGTAAGTGATGTTATAGACAAAATTTCTTTTTGCGGGCTCTGTTAAATAAATTAATGGGGCTACGTAAACAAGTCAGAGTGGGAGAACATGCAAACTGAGGAAACACAAACCTATCTAGGTTTCTGGTTAGAGAAGCACTCTCCTGTGTAGTCAAGCACCAGTAATATATGCATTCTACATGTAGTATTGTTTTATGCATGAGTTTTAGAAATCTGTAATTTTTCACCATAGTGATAATAATCTTAACCAACTTGGTATTTTAGAAATAAGATTGTATTTGTGAGAGGCTGCCAGAAATAGATGTCCCATGAAACCATAATATTTTTGCAGATTGGAAAGAGTGCTGGAAAGGTGCGGTTTTTTTCTTTTTAAATGCTGAATACACAGAAAAGAGTTAATTGCCAGTTTGGAATTTGTCTGTTAGCCAACTGTTTCATCATTACATGCATTTTTATGTTTGTGGGAGTCTATTCAATTAAATGAACTAGAAGAGCACCTTGTTTAAGCGTAGCAAGGGATAATAATAAAATGTTTGTTTTTCAAGGACTTCCTTCCTAAATATTTGTATTTAATTAGCATGTTCAAGTACTACATGAACATGTTACAGTCCTTCTAAGTGTCATTGTTGTCATTTGCTCTCATCTTAGGAGAACTCCAAATTGTATTTACACCAAATTGGACTTACCCCAGCAGTTCAAAGATCATGGGACATATGCTAGGAACTGCAGGACTTGTTTAAAATCTGAGTTAAAAAATACAGATTCAATTATTTTTGCTTTCTCTTTCATATTTGAACTACTAGGGAGTTAAACTTCTGTTTTCAAGGTTTTTTTCTCCCAGTACCCATGGGACGTGAAATATTCTATGAAATTAAATGAAAGTTGAGACTATAACCTATTCAGAAGATTTCAGCAGCCTTAGGAAAACTGCCAAGCACTGTGACACTGATAAAATTTAGCAACATTGTGAGCAGGATTAGTTCTGTAGCATTTGTATTCTCAGAGTTCCTCCTTCTTTAACCCTATTTTGATCTGTATCTGCATTCAAACCCTTCCTGGCGAGGGTGAGCATTCTTGTGAAAGACAGCAGGGACCCTGGAGATGTAGGTCAGTGCGCTGGGTAACAACGAATGGAGCGCTTTGGTGATACCTCATGTCTGTCCTGACACTGTGCAGTTCTTCAGAGTTAGGAAGTGGAAAAGGTAGCCAAAGACTGTTGACTGAGGCTTCTCTTACAAGTCCTGCTGCAGAGGTTTGTATCATAGTAGTATCTTGTGGCTTCCTGTGCTTGTAGTTAACTCTGGTGCCCAGGAAGACCAGTATAAGAAAAAAGTATGCATTGATCTATGTAGTATTTTTGAAAGGGCAGGCTAGACACAAGTCTTCCTGAAAGTTAAGTCGAACTATTTTATACAATTGAAAATCTTCTTCACTCTCTTGGGAAAATGAAAGACATCACAGTACTTTATTTGATTTTTTTCCAATTCGGCGGATGAACAAACGTGCTTTTTTGTTGCTTTCTCAGAGAAACAGAAAAAATCTTTTTTCTCCTCTCCCTCCCTGCTTTTGAATATCTTTAACAAAATGGAAAAGCAAAGGAAGTCTTAAAATTACGGTGATACATCAACTTTTCTCAATTACAGTACTTAAAGCATTTACTTAGGTTGTAGGACCACAGGCTTGCTGTGCGTGAAAGCACTTATACTAGTATACCTCCTGAGAGTGCTTCAATGTCATGCATAAATGTGTTGGGTTTTTTATTAATCCCCTGTGGATGTTAGTATACATTAATGCAGTGTAGACTGAAACCTGTCTCCCACTAGATGGGTATTGCAATGCTGTGAGCATGCTCTAAAAAAATCTTTCCTTCAAAATATCATGTTATCCCAATCTAGTATTTGTAGGGTTCTGCTGGAGAAGCTGAAAGTACCTCAAAGGTTAGGAACTTGGAGTCAGGTGTGAGTGACTGTCCTAACTGCTGAGCTACCGGCCAATGGGAGAAAGGGGAAAAGACAGCACTTCCTCATCTGATTGTGAATCTAGCCCTGGATATTTTTCAGCTACACTGTTTTTGCTTTCAGATGGAATTGATGAATATTTCTGACTGACTGATTTTTTTTTAAGTGAATAACATTTAAAAAAAATTATCCATCCATGATTATTAGATTTTTTGATTAATAGTGAATTTTAAAGGATTGTTTGCAATGATCGAACACTCTACATTAGCCTTATGTGGCTTTTATTATATTATTACCCTGTAATCTATTGTAATAGAAGGGATAGAATTTTACACTGAAATATTTACTTCATTCAAAATGTCCCTATATAATTGATTTGTATAAATGAAGTATGTAAATTTTGGATGTTTAGGAGGTATGCTTGCAATGACAAAAGCCTTAATCATTCATCAATATAATGTAAAAATACATGGAGTTTTTGTTTAATTTTTTTTCAATGTAGGAAGAAGGTCAGCTTTTGTGGACAGATGGATCTCCTTATCTTCTAAAGGCTGGTGTCTCAACTTTGTCAATGATACCAGAAAATGAAACTGACTGCTATGCCCTTCAGAGAGATCCCACTGGTCCAGACTATTTCTTCACAGGATTTTTCTGCTATATACAGCTACCATATATTTGTGAATATGAATGTAACTATGTTTCTTCCAATCTTTTGCATTTACTTTTAAAAACCTTCCCTCAATTATGTTTATCTTTGAAGACGTGCATATAAAAAGTTTTTCGTGGTTTTCAATGATTTTTTCATTTTTGATGTTCTTTTTCAGTACCTCTGGTACCAGAAAACTTCACGTTTAGCGTGCGTGATGTCAAGACAACTGAAGCTGTATTTGCGTGGAGTGATACGGACATACAGCCTAAGTCAGGCTTTGCACTTATAATTAAGTACTATTTTGATCAGTGGAAACCGTACATTCTGAGCTTGCCTGTGAATACAACTCAAAGAAAAATTGTGCAGTTGTCTCCTGGCCTTTGCTATAGTTTTTTATTAGCAGCAAGGAACCCAGAAGGGGCACAGACTATCTTAAGTCCAATTCTGAAGGTAGAAACAAGTAAGTTATGAAAATAAATACCAGTAATAACCAGATAATCATACACTTCTTACATTTTTCCTTTAATTACACTATTCCTTTTGTTGTCTGAAGATATCAATAACTCTGAACATGAATTCTGAATCCAAGATTGGTATAGTGGACTCCAATGTCTTCATTTTACTTTTGTGCTAAAATGCTTTATTGGGATTGATGAGGACAAACTCAGGAGTTTTCAGTGGCCACAAGCAGAAAGCCAGCCACAAATTCTGTTTCTGTGAAGTATATTTTAAAAGCTTATTCTTACCACAATTTTACTCACAGAATTCCTGCTGATGTCGAAAGGGAAAGCTCAATGTCAGAGTAGCAGTAAGGTATTTTTTGGCCACACTGATGAAATGCAGAAGCATGCATTCCAATCTGAAGTAAAAGATTTTGTTGGAATAAACAGAGATATCCCTATATATCTGCAGTAAAGATTAAGACAAGCTTCATGGTTTGAAAATACATTGTGTTTTGACCCACTGCATGATGAAGTATGGCATAAGAAAAATTCCTGAACCAATTAACTTGTCTTCTAGTAAAATCTAGCTGAATGAAGCCAAATGAAACCTGCCAGTTGGTAGAGATGAAAAATACCATTGCATCTAAAGGTGATCAAATGGACATGTCCTCAAGGAAAAATTACTTCATGGACACAATTTTAGGTGCAGATTTTCTTCAGGTTCCTGTTTCTGTGGTACTGGGAAAATACTCAGATTTGCAAAAGTTAAAGAAAACATACTGACCTAACGTTTTTACCAATTCTGGCAAGGCAGTCGAAATATGAGACAGAGGTCCATTTTCTTAAAGTCAGAACAAAATACAGATTTTTCTTTAGGGGAAAGAACTGTTCCTTTTCTCCAGCAAGTACATTTGGTACAGTTCACTACTTCTCCTGGGCTGCTTTAGTACACTCGAAAGTCCTCCCATCTCCTGTGCCTACCAGCTTCTCTGCTCCCTAATCTGATGGTTTGTTTTCTGTACGTAAGACCTTGTAACGCAAGTTATCTCTATAATGGAGGAAGAATATTCCTGCTTTCTCCTATGAGAAGCAAATATGTATTTTACCTCAGAAATCAACTTTTCAGCTGCACCATTGCTATCTACAGAAACGTGATTGTCCAGGCAAGGAAAAATAGGATGATTTACCAATTACTAGACTGGTGACTGAATTGTTGGAAGAGGTGTAGGAGACATAATGAAGAACTGTTTTAAAATGACTGATAAAAATGGAACGCTTACACTTTCTGAAATTCAGTAGATTTTGCCATTTAATTAACTAGTAGCAGGTTTTAATCAACATGGGTAATTCATACCATTTGTCTTAGATGATGTTTCTGATCTGACAAGTACAAGAGAGAGAAGCTAAGTGAGGAGACTAAGTTCTACATTGCCCATGGCAGGGGGGTTGGCACTAGATGATCTTTAAGGTGCCTTCCAACCATTCTATGTTTCTATAAAGAGCTGGATGGTTCAGAAATCCTCAGTTAGGTTGTGAGAATATTCCCCTGCATATCAATATTAGATAGACAGTCAAAATTGCTTTGTTTGATTTGCTCTATTACTATTTAACATTTATGTAAGTAAGTGTATACTGTTAGCTTTTCAGGCTGTATCTGAAAAAAAAAAAAAGGTTAGTTATTGGTAAAAGATATCAGAAGCTATTATCCTGTTTCTATTCCTAATCTTACTCAATAGGACCATTGCACTCCCAGAAGTTAGAGGCTACATACGTTTCATCTGCAGAAATACATTTAAAGTGGAAGCCTCCAGAGCAGTCGTCCAGCGCTTCTTTTCATTACTACCTCATCAACATTTTGGATACTGAAACCAACATTTGGGAACAACTACCAGTTGAAAAAAGCAAGGCTTCAATAGTAATAGGAAACGTAAAACCTTATCATCAGTATCAGGTATATTTACAGAACGTAGCAGAAAAAGGAACTCTAAGCTGTCATGAGAAGCCTGTGTTAATCACAACAGGTGATGTATCCATTTTTTGGAGGTTTTATTTCACTAGGCATTGAAAATACAAGGCACAAAAGTATTTTTAAGGCCATGTACAGATTGCGGTTTGTTGGGATGTATTGGGAGAAAGTCAGGGGAATTCTTTTCTGTATTCTCTGTTTACTGATTCTAACCTTCAGAACCTTCCAAAAGAGTGAATGTACCTATCCCTTTATTTATTTATTGACTTACTTACTTACTTATAGCACATTAATATGTGCTAAAGAAGCAACATCTTATTTGATAAGTATTTATGATTTGTATATTTAATTTTAGCACAGTAGAAACATTACCACGAGGTCTCAAATTATGTAGGTGAAGACAGTTCAATTTATTTTTCTAATCATAGATACTGTGACTCAGATTGTGTCATCTTTGTTACTCTGTATATATCCAATGGAATGAAATATGTTTGTAAAATAAGTCCCTATTTGTTATGAGAAAACAGAAAGCAGAATCTACCTGTAACAGGTGGTTGTCTGCAAACTATTTTAAGAAATAATTAAATGAATTAGTAGTTTTAAAATAATGAAATTTTTAGAAGAAAAAAATAAACCAAAAAGCATCATTGGTAAGTGATTGTAAATTGATAGTAAGTTTTATCTGTGGTTTTATACTGACATCTTTTTCTTTGATCAAGCTGTCAGTCCACCTACAGCTGTTTATATTCACCCAGAGGATGTACAAGAAGAGAGTGTAATCCTTCACTGGAAGCTGCCACAAGAGGGTCAGGAATCCTACATTCAAGTGAAACCTAATGCAGACATTGGTAACACTATGAAGTTTTTAGTAAACAATACAGAAGAATTTAAGATTGATCTCCTAATTCCTGGAATGGCTTATGAAATAGCTGTGGCAAGTGTGCGTAATGGAAATATGAGCGAACTGAAGACCATTCAATGCACTTTAAGTAAGATATCTTTTAACAGTGGACACTACTGACTATAATACACATAACATCAGTCTCATTATCATTACTATCACCTAAGACGTTTGGTAGATCAAATAGATTTGCTTAATAGCCAAGGATCAAAACTGGAATGTGAAATGTACCGGTCCGATCCTAACTGTTGACTTTCGAAGAGGTGCAGCTTTGGGAAACACGTTGGTAGTACTGAATGTTATTTAACTGTGATGACAACCATAGCAGGGAATACTGTTTCAACTGACAGAAGAAATTGAGTGAATCGTTGATTTGCAGTGAAATAACAAACTATTGGAATGGTTGAAACAGACTGTTTATTTTTGAACATGCATTAGGTGTTCTGTGAACCGTGAGAGACAGATTAACCTGCTATTGGTGAAAGGGTGCTGGGAAAAGATTTTAAGAGTTAGAAGCAGTAATAGCTGAAAGGTAAAAGCTTTACATTGTTTATCAAAGGGTCTTTCTTGTTAGTCATAATTTACTGACACTGAAATGCTTTTGCTACAGTATACGTTTTTTGCATGTGTGAAAGGAATGGGTAGGATTCACTTACATGTAGTATATAAAGGCTGCAGCTGTCAGGTTATAGATACATGAAATGCTGTGTTGTCATTTTTTCTAAATGATTTCAGTATTTTGGAGGGTAGCAGGCTTAGTCTTTTTCAGAACCTTTTATATAGAATTAGATTTAATTCCTCATTCAAGACACAGATGACAGAAAATCCTACATGGGATTTTTCACAGCTGTCAGAGCCAGCTCTAAGGGAAGAAAACTAAACACATCAGTATTGCATCCATCAAATGCAATATTGCATCTCACTCTCCATGCTCATCTCCCTGTCCACATATACCTTTCTATATATTTTTTCAGCTACCCTGACTTACCTTCTTGGTGCAGTTGTGGCTGAAAAGGTATTCACTGATACTTTTGGAAGGCTAACTTGCTTTGATTCTTAAATCATTTGTCAAGTGCTTTTAGGATTCCAGTACTAAACACCTAAAACGATCAGGTTGTTTATTGTTTCTGAGCAATGATGTGTTTTATTATGGTAGCTATTCGTTTGCACTGGGCGAGTGCATTTCTCAGGGGAGTTGCTTCAGATTTATTGTGTGATTTTCATTGAATTTATTTTCAACAGATTTAACATGTGGCAATTTGTTTTTCTTCTTTTAGAACCCAAACCTGTTCAAATTGTGGTTCCTTATGAGCTATATAGCAATGCTGTGGTATTATTTGTTCGCATGCCTGATATTGGAGTATTTGATGGCGTATATGTTGCAAGTAAAGGAGGACCTAATGGGACATTCATTTTAAAAAGCGATAGTAAAATAACAATTGAAAACCTTACTGCAGGAACAGAATATGATTTCTGTGTCTCCACGAAAAGTGGAAAAATGTTGAGCTCCTTTTACCATGTATCTGGTGTAAAAACATGTGAGTATTTTAAGTTTATTCCTATAAAATTGCATCACATTAAATTTTGATTTGTAAACTCTTTTAACTGTATTTTTATTTCAGTGCAGTAGAAAAGACAGGCTATTTAAAAATCACCTTGATATAGCTTTGTAAACAATTAATAACTATACTAACACTAGCTGGTTTTTAAACAAGACTATAACTATCCCTTACCATTTCTAAACTTTCTAAACTGTGTTTTTTTATATCAAGTCTATAAAAATGTCTAGCAAGTATTTCAAGAATTTAGGCTGTATTAAATTGTTGTCCTTGTGGGAAAAAAAATCCAATTATTTACCATTTATTTTAGTCAAGAAGATTAGTATCAATGGAAATATTTCTGTGTCTTGAAATTAGTAAGTTTCTTCCTCCCAGTGCATCTTTAAGCAAATAACAAAAGCACTGAGGTTCCCATTTTTCAAGATAATGAATTCAATAACAAAGACATTAAAAAAAGTGCTATGGGAAGGGCACTCCTTCTAGCAAGGCCTTTAAAAAAGGAATTTTAGTAAGAACTTAAAAACTGTTTAACAATGACTGCGGTTTTGACTTTCCTATCTTTTATGATAATTATACTTCCAGAAGTTTTTCTTTTCCTGTTTTATCATTTTCCTTTGAAATTCTTTTCTACTTCATTTCTCTCAGAGTAGAAAAGTTATAAAAGGAAAAATTAAGAAAGAATAAAAAGAAGAAAGGAAGAAAGAAGAAGAGAATGAGGGCAGGACAGAAAAATTCTTCCCCAAATAGTGAAAACCTTGAAAGCTGATTTTTCTTAAAATATAATTTTAATAAAAACTTGAGGTTTGATCAATCTTATGGAAGCATTTCCTAAATTTAGCATGAAACTGCCTTAGACAGTGTTGGTCTGTCTCTTCTGAGTCCCCAAAACTTGGAAGTAAAACCCCCTGACCCCTCACATGTATACAGTTTTTCTTAGAACAGGTGTAAATTTTGGTACATTCCAGCCGGAAGCAGCTGTAGCGGGGATGAAAGAGATGCAAGGAAGAAGAATGGAAGGTCCTCAGTAGTGTGGTCTGAATTGTATCATACAAGGCTGTACTAATTAGGGATAAAGTGTATTTGTCCTGGCTGATCTGCCCAGTTTTCTGAGCCGTTTGACAAAATTTAGGTACATTCTGAGCACTATGGTGGTGGTATTGGAGGGATTAACTTAATTCTGGAGGACTTTTCTTCCTAGGAGTGCCAGCTCTATTCTCGGGGACAGAGACATGTTCAGCCCCATGTGAGTTTAAGATAAGCAAGCAATTTTCTTTGAATAGTGGCAACATTATTTGTTCTTTCTCCATTTTCCTGTTTTGGAATGTCTGTGTGTTTGCATTCCTGAGATGAGATTTTGCCCTCTATTTGTTTGAAACTGTTACTGATTGTCTTCACTTTTGTGTCTCCACAGGAGATACAAAAAGTGTTGGATTGAACAAAGTCTTGGATTGAACAGCAATGTGTTTATGTGCTTCTAGGTCTGGCAGCTCCACTCAATGTACGAGAAGGTAACATCACAGACACTTCAATACAGATTGCTTGGGACCGTGCTGATGGAGATTTTCATCAATACGAAGTCACATGTGTAAATTGTGCAAGTGCTTTCAGGGTATGTTTTTTAAAGACCACTTGTGTATATGCAATGCAGTTATTTTTTAAAATCTGCTGTTAAGTAATCAGAGGTTAAATTAAATGCTACGTCTCCTATTAGAATAAACGGAGGTACCATTTACATAACATAAGTAAATTTTGGAAGCAGTTCTGTAAAAGCTGTATTTGGTTTTCTAGATCCAGAAGGTCAAGCAAGAAACAGCAACGTTTTCCAACCTTACTCCTGGTAAGCTGTACAACTTTACAATTCGAACAGAAAAGGAAGGTTTCAGGGACAGCATTTTTGTGACAAAGGAAATAGAGACAGGTGAGACCACAATGTTGTCAAATTCAGCATTTATTTTGCTCCATCTGTATGTCTTTACTTTCTTCTACTGTTTCTTGAATTTTATTTTTGTGTCAAATAGAGAAAAGTAATTCAATCATCTTCATAATTTTCTCCTTATTCTGTTTCATTGTTATTTTCCTTGTTCTTTGACTGCCTGTGTCCTTTAAAAGTGTGAATTTGAGTATGGTTACATTCTACAATGAACTACCAATGTTAACTTCATAATGTTTCAAGCAGGTGTACACTCCAGTAACTGATTCTTGCACACTGTGGCTACCAACAGAACAGAAAAAAAAATCTTTTTTCTTAGACTTCTGTTTAATATTTGATTTCTCACTTCAGTGCTGAGTTTGAATGCACTTATGTGTTCAGAGCTAAATTAGTTTTATGTTGTTCTCTTGTTGGCCTTCCATTACATCAGAACTAAATTTGGGGGTTTCTACATGTAGTTTACTTTGGGTTAGGACATTTTATTCTCAGCAGCACAGTTCTGTTCTGTTCTAATTCTTCTCCTAGCTACTAGTAGCTTGCTTCCATTATACGTTTAAAACCCATTCTTTTTTTGTTACTTTTTTTCTTTCTAAATTAAGATCCCTTGAAGTCAGATTTTTCGGCTTCTTTTTCTCACTCCAGCAAGTGTGTTTATTCTGAAGGGTTCTCTCATTTTTGAAAATATGTTGGTCCTCTCTGTCCATATCAGTCTTTCACTTGTAACACAATTATGTTGCTTCTTTTTGTTGGCACTGTGAATAAGTCTGTTTAGACTTTCACCAGAAAGTAAGTGCTCAGGCCAGTAACCTTCACATACTGTCTTGAGATAATAATTTCAGAGTCGTATCTGTTCACTGTTGCTTCTTTTTTCGATAAGTGTGATGTTCTTCTTCCAGTGAAACTACATTAAAAGAGAGTTCAGAGTCTCTGAGGTGCTCTCTTTCCAGTAATGTACAGTGCCATAGATACTGAGATATCCTGCTGGAGTGGAGAATGGTACCTTCATCTTGGGTGTAGGGATTCGTGGTGTGGAGAGAAAACAGTTTTAGTCATTAGCTCTAGACAAAACCTGGACCAGACTAGCAGTGTCACTGTTCTTGGCTAGCAGAGTAACTCAGCAGAACAGAATTTGGTTCTGTCATCCTCGCTCTAGGGGTACATCCACTATTGCATTGCTTTTTTGTTGAAAAGTTATAGTTAATAATAAACTACATAGTATCTTATAGTTTAGAGGTAGAACAAGGAAGGATCTTGCCAATATAGGAAAAGTATGCCTCAAAACCATCTGTCCTGGTTTGAGGTAAAACAGAACCAATTTTCTGTTCAGTAATTTTACTTTTTAGCTAGGCCTCTTCTAACTGCTGAAATTGATGGCGTATTGTGCAGAAACTGTTCAGTCTCAGAGTGATAAGACTGATGTTTATAGTTGATGCCAAGGAATGGGATGCAGAGAGGCTCTTGCTTATACTTATAACAACCAAGGTCAGCTAACTTTGTTATTTGCCCCATTGGAGGGTCGGAAGCAGAAAGGTGTAGAGGGGTTGCACCTGCGGGGAGGAGCAGACAGGACAGGTGACCCAAAACTGACCAACTGAGTATTCTATCCCATCTGCCTCATGCTTAGTATAAAAGCTGAGGGATCAAAGGGTCAGTCCTCTTTCTTCAATGGCCAGCATCCAAGGAGGACTCTGTCTGTTTGTCTGCCTTTGATCCCAATCCATGCCTTCCTGAATCCAGATCCAGAATCCAGTTCCCATCCATTGCTGAGTCCAGTCTGGGACTTTCCCAGAGCCTGCTGATAACGTGATCATCCTCCTGGGAGCTTGATACAATTTTGTGTATCTTGTATATATTTCATTATTTCATTATTTTCTTTTTTATTATTTTATTATTAATATTTTCATTAAAGTAGTTTAGTTTCTTTTCTAAACTCGTAAGTCTCTTTCTCTCTCTCCTTCCTCTCCTTGGAGAGAGAGTATGGGGAGAGCATCTGTCATTCGTTTCGGTGGCCAGTCCGGCCCAAACCACGACACCATCTTTGGATTCTTTCAAGGAGTCATCAAACACGTGCTAAGGGAGATGCAATTGATACACGCGGTGTGAATTTCAAAGAATCTATCAGTGGGATTCCCTCACTAGGGCTCTCAAAAAAGCAGCCAGTCTTTTAAACTGACCTAACAACAAGGAACAGAAGATAAAAGTAGTTTTCACAGTGGAGGGAGGTTGTCAGATGACTTCTGGGACTTGTTCTGTCCAACGCATTCATAAATCATCTAGAAAAGTAAACAAACACAGAGGTGACAGTGTTTGCTGATGTAAAGTTACCCAGGATAATAAGGATAAGAATTAGCAAAGAGTAATTGTGGAAAGACCGTATGTGCCTCAGTGGTTGGATATTAAAATGTCAGATACAATTCAGTGTAGATAAATGTAAAGTGATACACAAGGCAAAAATAATCCAAACCTCACACATGTATGGTCAGATCTGAGCTGACTGTTACATCTCTGGAGCAATATCTTGAGAATATGATGGGTAGTTCCTTGAAAAAATCAGC
Organism: Burhinus oedicnemus; assembly: GCA_008921705.1. Lineage (NCBI taxonomy): Eukaryota > Metazoa > Chordata > Aves > Charadriiformes > Burhinidae > Burhinus > Burhinus oedicnemus. The sequence continues at coordinate 6,874,911 of VFFE01008014.1, read as the reverse complement.
ACATAGCTCACCAGCAGAGTAAAAAGCAGCTGGGATGTTAAGAGAGATTAAAGGACAAAACAGAAAGCATTGCTGTATCGTCTATAGAAATGCAGGTACTCTTGCCCCTTGAATACAGCATGCAGTTCTGGTCCTGTTAGGTTGTGTGATAACAGTTCACCTGCAGACCCACAGAGGAGCCCAGAGAGGCAATGGCAAGAAGGGGAGCCCAAATAATACCCTGCCAGTCTACTCCCAGGCCTATCACAGGACCTGTTCAAAGGTCCATCTCCACAAGCCCAGAGGAACACACTGGCAAGCAGGATCCCAAATCACAGACTCCTAAGGAACGAACACCTTGTCCAGGTCCTTCCCAGGGCTCTCAGGAGAGCCTCAGCCCCTCTGTCCAGGCATGGAGCCCATCAAGACAGGTCGTCGGGAGGAGCTCTCTGGATCACCTTTCAGACTAAGGGGGGTTGCTGCCTAGAGGTGTAGGACACAGTATGGGATCCCAGGGAAATGCAGTTTGTGATTGCACAGGACTTATTATGGGGCGCTTAAGGGAGAAACCAAAGGCAGGAAAAGGGAAGGGATTAATTATTAGGTGAATAACAAGTGCGGGAAAATATAGGGCTAAGGGGATAAAAACGACTCATCACATATAAATGATTCTCTTGTCTGACTGTGCCCTGCACCTGATCAGCACATTCTGTCCTATCTTATTAAATACCTTTCTAACTCTTTCCTGTTCTCTGTGTGTGTGCGTGTACAGGAGCATGAGTGCACCGACTGGAGCCAGACCACAAGTCAGAGGACCCATGTGTCTGTGGTGCAGCATCTAGAGCGAGTGCCAGTGTGTGAGTGAGTGTATGACCACTAGTGAGATCCAGCCAGATGAGCTGGTGTGTGGGTGAAGTGGCCTGAGAGCAAGGGGGTAGGTGGCTCAGCTCTGGATGTGAGAGCATCTGTGTATCTGTAAGGGCGCGAGCACATGGGGGTTGCCTGTTGGGACCTGGGAAGTCCTGGCCAGCTCTTTGTGTGTGTGTGTGTGTGTGTTACAGACCAGCAACTGGAGTTGGGATGCAACCTCAGAGGCTCGTATATCCAGGTGCCAGCAACTGGAGAGACTGGGATCCAGGGTCATCTACTGGGCAGACTGAGTGTCTGAGCCCAACTGCTGGGGAGATCCACCTTGTACATATGTATATAAGTATTCTCACTAGTAGACCTCCATTCTCTCAGCCAGAGGGGGAGCAGGATGAGGCTGTTGGTGCTGTCAGGGTTTGTGTAAGTGCTCTGAGAGTCTGTCTGTGATTTGTGTGGTCAGCTACATGTATGTGTATATGTGTGCTCTGTGTGTGCGTGCCTGCTGGGAATACAGCTTCAGCCTTGCTACTGGTTGGATCCGAGGACATGGAGTGGCAGCAGCCTTGCCTTGTCTCTCTCAGCTGATGGATCTGGCATGTTTTATTTTTCTCTATCCCTACTGTGAAAAAGTCAAGTATAGTAGATGCGATCGAAAAGCTTCCTAGGAGGGCAGCAAGTGCGATTAAAGGTATGTAATGTTTTGCATTTAAGGAACCTCTGAGCTAAAACTGATCCAGGAATAATGACATAATGTAAAATCATTTGTGAGAGGATAAGTCATGGAGAGGTAATTATGGAGTAAATAAGAAATGATAATTCACTGAAATTTCTTTTACAAGAACTAAGGACTTGAAACTAGAAGAGGGCAAGTAGAAAACAAGGAAAAGGAAATGGTTGTTCATTAAATTTGTAGATAAGTTGCAGAACTGGCCACATGATATTTTGTGGTCATAGGTTTAAGTGGAGACTGAAGACATTCATAAAAGAGAAATCTGCTGAGGTTTACTAAATTCACAGAAATCACCTTTGGCTCAGGAAATCCTTGGGCTGGAAACTGCGTTCTGGGAGATTATTGAAGGGGGTTATCACTCTGCAAGACTTGCTTTTCTGTAGACATACGCTTTTGGCCACTGTTGAATACAAGGTACTGTGCTAGTGGGGACTTTGGTCTCAGCCCAGTATGTTACCTCTTATACTGACATTTCTTTTCTTGATCAATTGTCGGTTTTTGAGGAACTCCACGTCAGTGATGTCAGAACTGTACTAAGTGGTATTACAGAGCAGGAAGCAGTTTGGCTCTGGATCTCATGGATAACAGAAGTCCCTGTACACATTACCACAGCAGTATTAGTTTGTGTGTCCTTGAGATAAGCAAGTACATGTCATTTTTTCTGATGGCATTAGTCCTGTCATACAGTAATGTATTTAAAATATATTTTTAAAGTAATGCGTTTTTTTTTATTGTCACACAGTTCCAAGCGCAGTTAAATATCTGAACTATAGCAGAGACTCTGAATCAATAACTGTTACATGGCCACCAGCCCAAAATATGTTTGATGGATATGTTATTTCAATAAACAGTAAGGTCTTCAATGAGGAGAAAACATTACCTTCTGGTATAAGGTATGAGGAGTACATTTAAAAAATAACTGACATGAACTCAAAGCAGATGTTTCACTGTATATTTAAAATAAGTAGCCTGCAGTGTTACTTATATGTTATATGTATTTGGTGTTTTAGTTGATATACATTACTATACCTATGTGAAAAAAGATTATTTTAAGAATTGCATTTTTTAAGAAATTACAAATCTCATATGATGTGTTTGTGCAAAGAAGAGCGAACAAAATACCGCACTGGAGTGAGCACTGGTAGAACCTCCATGTCATTCTGGATGTTTAATTTAATCTTTTAAGACTTCCTACTTGAACTTGAACTTGCTATGAACCAGAGTCTGATGTATCATTTTTAATATTTTGTTCTACTAAAATAGTTTTTTGACTGACAGCATATACACATGTATACACACATCATGTATAAACAATACCCATAGTACTATAAAGAATTTAAATATGAAGATAACATACTTTTTAAAAATCCTAAAGAACACAATCTCTTTTTTTAATCTTTGTAGAATGTACAAATTTGAGAGTCTTCTGCCAGGCACTGATTTCTTAATCAGTATTGTGACAACCAATGGATTAAAAAGAAGTCACCCCACTATCCTCAAGATTAGCACCTGTAAGTTCATGGTTTATTAATAACTTTTCATGATTTCAGATAATTAGGGTTGTTACATTTTAAGGTATTGTCTAAGAAAAGCAATTCCTTATTAAATTGATGCATCTTAACAATGGCTGGATTAATGTATATATGTCTTTCTTTTCAATCTAAACATCCTTGAAAGTTACTAAGTAAATAGAAGCTTTTAAAACAAGTTTCCTCTGTTGTTAATGGGATTCTTCCAGTAACTGAATAAGCAGTAATATTAGGATGATACAACTTTTCCATTAAAATTTACAAACATTGATTTTATTTCTGATTCTATTGCTAATATGTAGAGGTGAATTTAATTTTTTTAAAATTCTTCTTAAGTACAAAATGAAATCTGTTTATGTACTGAACCATAAAATAATGAATTACAGTGGTGTTTCCTGTAGATGTTAATTTCCTTCAAATTAATATAGATTATTTTGATATTAAATTTTGCATCCACTCCTTTACCTCAGATCCTGGTCCACCATCAGATTTAAAGGTGTTTGGGCAAGAAGAAAATACAATCTATTTTTCTTGGAAACTACCAAGAGGAGGATTTGATATGTTTCAGGTGAGATAAGAATGGGAAGCAACCAATGCAATCCTTTACATCTTTTTTTTTTTTTTTTTTTTTTTGTTAATTTCTCCATGCAATTATCATCCTGTATGTGCTGCAAACCCAACAATAAATATTTGTCTTTATGACCCACATAAGTATGAGAGGGAAATACTGCTATGGGAGAAGATCAGCTAAATACATACTTCATATTACGTAAAATTTTTCTAAAATATTATAATATTATGCTTTTAAAAGCTTTCAAAAACTGACTTTTCAGCTAGTGTGCAATAAAGAAGGTCAAAGGTTGGATGCATCTGCAATGTAATTTTTTTTTCTTAGCTTTCCAAATTTGTAATACAAATTAATTTCATCTACAAAATAAAAAAATCATTATTTATAGAAAGATGTAAATGTTTTGTTTAGAAAGTTCCAGAATAAAACTTTTTTTTTTTTTTTTTAAATGTAGCAATTTACAAGACAAGACTGCAAACATTTGATACCTCCCATACCCTCCAGGCCTTGGGCACTAAGTACTTTAGGGATTTCCTGAGTGATAGATTGAAACTGGACATACATAAGAAAAACAGTGACTGGTTTTCCTGAATTTGTTTGATCCTTTATACTTCACAATTTCGTTATGCTCTGTTTGAAAGAGTACACTTTTTTTAATTTAAACCTGGTATTCTTTAGGTTCTTGTGGTATTAGAAATAGCTAGCACTTCTGTATACACCATACCCATACCTTTCATGATTTTATAAGCTTTAATTTCTCAGTTGTCTTTTGTGCAGCATTCTTATGTAGACGCTGTTCTACAACTCTTATTATTTTTTTCTTTAATTTTTCTAAGTCTTTGATATCCTTCTTGAGATCGGGTGCATAATGGAGTTAATCAAAAGATTAATAGTTTGTTCTGTTTTGCTTCCTATTCCATTCTTAGGCAATAACATGCTGTCTGCCTTTCTGACTACTGTCAGACTTTCTTAAAAACCTCTTCTGTGGACATTTCAATTTAAGACAACTCAATTTGACTCAAAATTCATAGTTCATTAATAATGGTTCTGGTGTGGGATAATCCTTGACCACTGAAACAAATCATTTTGTTACTATTTCTCATATGGGCTTGTCTATACTGAGTGCTGCCTTTGTACTTGCCTCCCCAACACCCAGATAAGCTTATTGTGTGTTTAAATTATTGTTTTCATTAGCTGTTATACCATTTTCAATTTGCTCTTCAGTGTCTCTTTTGGCCTGCTGACCTGTGTTTCTGCCTTGCCCTGCTTCCCTGTGCTTCTTAAGTTAGCTTGCATGAATTAGACAAATTTGTATTTTTTATTTTTCTTGTTTTGACATGATCTCCAGTTTTTTAAGGATATCTTTTCTTAAAGTAATCCTCTGTACTATTCAAATGTTTTTGCTATTTCTACATTCCCTCTGCAAACTTTTTGAGTGGTGTATTATGTGTTAAAGTTGCATTTCAATGTTTTTCATGCCGTGACACCTTTGGGCGCTCCTCATAATTTCCTTTTAATTCATTTGTTCATTTTTAAATATTTCTACTTTTCTAATTAAGTGTTACTATGCTGGACTTCTTATTTTTATTCTTACAAAGAAGCTGAGTACTAGTATTTCATGGTTGCTATTACATAGGGGATCTTCAGCATTTGTAGTTTGAACTATATTCTTTGCAACTCTTAGCACAAAATCTGGAGTTACTTCTGTTCTTTCAGTTCTCTAGTCAGAAACAATCCACTGACACCTAAATACTTCGTCTGTGGATCAGGTTTCACTACGACATTCAACCAGTCTCTCTTTTGTATCCTGTCTTTTGCAATCTGTCTTGTGTTATCCTTTGCATTTTGCAGTCACTGGATGAACATGGTCATGCAGTCAAGAAAGCTTTGTGATAGTAAACTGTTCTTTAAACGTGTCTTCTGAATCAATAAAGATTTCAAGGTATAGTCTTGTACGGTTAACTTACTTGACTAGGATATTCTTTAGTTGTAGCACTACCGTGAGGCAAGTACTTTGCTTTAATAGTCCTACACAGTTTATACCCCAATATTAAAGTGTTCAATTCTTTTCCTTGCCCTTCCCCATGACTTTGATTATATCCTTACCTAAAACTTGAAATCTGAGTATTCTTAGTGTAGTTTCTTGGCATTTCTTCTCTCTTCATTAGTGTAAAGCTGCATTATCTGAATGAATAAGTGTAGCCAGTTAGCCAACCACAGCACAATTTGCTGATGTAGCCTGGAGTATTTTTACAAATTTTAAAATTGAATTCAGTTCTCTCATTCATGTTTTGAAACAGTTCAGATATATACTTTTGTATGTGGTCAGGTTATTTTTACCATCCTGTGGAAAGTAATTGTCATTTGTAATATTGATCTTTATGGCACAGTATTATTGTTCAGCATCTCATAGAGCAAGCAGCCACATTAGACAGTGCTTTGTCTGAATAAATGAGCTTATCTTTAAATCTTTAATGAGAAAGGCTTCAGTAGACTGGTTGCTTAGTAAGGTGCACCTGCATAAAAGGGATCATTTTACTAATCATTTAAAATTAATTATCCCAGCTCACCAACTTTCTATGCAATATATTGTAGTTTGTAGAGCGAAAAGTGCACAAAAGGTACTTTCGTAACTTGTTTATACTAGATCTAAATCTTTAATCTATAGCTTTGCTTCTAGCATTTTGCAGTGCTGTAATTCTAATAAGGTGATGACAGTCTTCAAGATTTAGTGTGTATTAACAGGTACTGTGCTGGTAAAATATACAGAGGGGAATTGGATCGTTCCTTCCCAAATGAATAGCAGCTGAACCAAAGTGCTTTCAGGTCACTGCCATGTGTAGAATATCCCTCTTCTGTTGGAGGAAATAATGGGCGGCAGGACAGGACACACTGATGTAGGCAGTTGCAAACCTTCTTGATCTCTTAGTCCTAACTGCTACGCCTGAGAAACCCATGTGTGCGTGCTAGAGATCCTTGTCTAGAGCCCTCCTCTGCAGGGCAGACAGTGTGCATCTTGCCTTTCACTAGTGCAGGTATGAAACAGTCTGCAGTAACAGTTTTCTACGTCCACAGAAAGGACTGTCGTAGGAATTTTTTTTCTCACCTTAGAGTTATCTGGGAGGTCAGAAGGAATGCCCACAGCCTGTAGGAGTTAGGTGCCCAAAATTCAATTACTTGGTATCTCCAGCACTTTTATTCTCTGCAGTGGCTCTAAACAAGTGAGTTTTCAAGGTATACCAGTGAGCAGAGTTGAGCAGCTGATTCCCTGGGACTCTTTTCAGAGTCTCAGCTCTGAACAGTGCATAGGTGTTTTTTGGTTGGTTGGTTGGTTTTGTTTGATTTTTGATTGGTTTTGGTTTTGGTTGGTTTTTTGTTCTTTTTTTTTTCCCCAGAAAGGTACAGGATTTCAGAATTTTCTCCATTTTAGAATTAAAAAAAAAATAATTATCTCATCCTGTTGATTAATCCTTAGGCTGCTCTTCTACTCCTTGTCTTTTCTCATTCTTTCTATCTTGTAGTTAATTGTACAGTTAATTGTACAGTTAATTGTATAGCTGTGTGACTGAGCAGTCAGAGTACACCTTATTATCCTTCCTCCAAGAGCAAAAACATGTCACCTGTAAGCCATGACTTAACTTCACTTCCTCCATCTACTTTTAAAGATTAAAGTCACTGCTTTCACTACTGGGCTATTAAGGAATCTTAGAGTAAGTAGAGGATCAACCTTGTGGAACATAAGGTAAAGCTTAAGCCATATTCTTGATATTTTTTTTTTCTTTAAAATGTGGAAAATATTGTAAATATTTTGATATAAACAGGTAGTTGGAATCTCCAAACTTTTATGAGATGAAATAGTGTGATGTAAGCAATTATTTTTCTTCCATAGCTTTCATATTGTCTGATGAATAATGAAAAGGTACTTACCAGAACTGTTTATGACAGCAGAGCTGTAGTGAAAAATTTGGCCCCTGGGACAGAATACTTTTTTCAGTTAAGGACAGTGAAAGGCTTGGATTCCTCTGTGGCTGTGGAGAAAAAAGTCATCACAAGTAAGGAAATACCTTATAACTTGTCTTTATTTCTTTTTGAAAAACAGTAGATGTTCAGAGACATTTAAATCACTGTATGTAAGAGACTCAAAAGGGTTACACAGTTCAAAATGAAGCTTTAACTTTGGGGGCCAAGTTCCACTTCCTCTTGTGATATTTTTTTAAACAGGAGCCTTGTACGTAACTCGCTGGGTTTAAGTTGAGAAGTCTAGACATAGTTGCAGATACTTGTTTGAAAAAAGAGGTGAACTCACAAAATTCTTCCAGCTCTAGCAAAATAAGATCTTGCCAGAATAGCATCCTATATTTTAAGAATTACCTTGCATTTTGTTTACAATTTTCCATGGTCTAAGATTGGAGGATTGCTCCTGTACAAGCCTACAGAATGCTTAAAGAGCGATTGTGCTTCAAATAGCTTAACAAGGTCCAGAAAATTAACCTGTTCTTGTACTCATTTTCTGTCTCTGAGCAAACATGGATTTTCCAATGCTGCTGTGATACAGCATAAAAAGAGGAGAGACTGTTTGTGGCAGAGATTTTAAGGAATAGATTTATATTGGATTCTGGACTGCCAAAGCAGATAAAGAGCAGCTAAGCGTAATCAGAAAATAAATCAACTTCCAGATTTATACACATGCATGTCATAGACCTCCTCCCTTCTTTGATGGATTTTCTGTGGTTGGTTTGGAGTGTAACTCCTTAACCCAGTTGATAGTCAAGGGGGCTCTGCACTTAGTTGTTCAAAGATCAGTGAATCCCTGAAAAAACCCAGATTGAGTCCTGCGGATTCTTATTAATAAAAAGTGCAGCAGAATAATCATCATCATGGTCCCGAAGGTGCTTTTTATCCTCAAGCAAATATTTTCAGGAGTGTTGTGGATGAGGCCAGTATATGGCTAGATTATGGAGAGATTATCATTTTAATGGCAAACCTTTAGGATTTTTTTCATGCTGAATAATCCAGCCCTTAATGGGATTATGCTGATTAGTATTTTTCAGAAAGCTTCATGCAACATAAATCAATAATCTGGAAGATTCATTTTTTAGGAGGAATGAAAACATTTTTATTTTCTAACTGCAGCTGTGCTGCACAGAGTTATGGAGGTGCTATTTGTAAATAATTATCTATGATTTTAGGAATCTTAATGTAATCAAAAGGAATATTTAAAAAGGAAAAAAGGGCTAATCACTGAGACTGTGCGTTTTATTCTATCCCTAAGTGAATAGATGAACAGTTTTCTAAAATTATATGGCCTATCATGTATTTTAGAAAACTTTTAACTGATTAAAATCTCTACTTCTGTTTACAAAGTGTTCCGTTCTCATTCTGTTTCACCAGTGAGTAATGTTACTGTTCTTACAGAAGATCTGATAAGTCTGGAATTTTCTTCCGTAAATTACATAGTGCACACAGGAGGTACATCCCCAGGTTTTACCCTGTGCAGCATAATGGCGCTGTTTACTATATATCCATACAAACTTCCTTCTAAGATTTGTATGAATATTTCATGATGCTGTGAACCCTCAAATCATTTAAATAAAAACAATTTCTTTTTAAAAGATGGTACTTATATTTTAAGGACTAAGCATTAATTTTTTCTTTATTAATCTGAATAATTTTTACTGTAGAACCAGCTGGGATATGCGGTCTGGCATTAAAAATGGTAAATACTTCCTCTGCAACTTTAATGTGGAGTCCAACCAAGACCAACTTCACTTCTTATAAAGCATCTTTATTAAATAACACCTTTATAAACAAGTTCAGCATTCCAGGAGCACAGACTGACTTCAGTGTTACAGACCTGACTGCTGGGGCCATTTATAATTTCACACTACAAAGATTAATAGGAAATATTGAAGGAGCTTCTGCTTTCATTGAAATTGTAACAGGTCTGTATTGTTTCTTGCTTTCTCTCCTTGCTGGTGAATGGTAGCTGTCAGTAACAGTGCACATTTAGCTTTGTACATCTGACTTTGTAGGATAACATTGGAATTTCAAGAGATCTTGCATGTAACAGTTTGCTGAGGTTGTGAACATAAATTACTTATACCCTATTCAACCTGCATGTAGTGATACGGTACTGGAAACATAGGATCTTTAGTTGTGCTGGGTTTCTTTTGACCATTTTTAGGTCTTATCCTGCAAAGTTATGCACGAGCTGAGTTTTACCTTATCTAATTTCGGTAGGTTTTTTGCAGTGAGTGAAGTTAAACAGGTTTACAAATGTTTGTAGAATTCAGGCTTTAGATTGTAAACCACTCCATTCAAGGACTGTTTCTTATTAGATTTGTGATTAAAACTTAGTGGGATAAAATATCAGTCTTGCCACATGTGTCTGCAGTTTACTGTAATGTAATAATGTAAAATAAACATGAAATTTTATTAAAGAGCAGAAAGATGCAGTGGAACTACCTCAACCAATTTGTCTTACTACTTTCTTATACTACTTTTTATAAGGTTTTTTGTGGCAATGATATGGTTGTATGAGAGAGACCTGAGAAATGTTGGAAGTTGTGATTGATTGACTACTTCGACCAAATGTCACAACATTTGTATGTCTGCTTTTGGGATCAGTGCTTGACAAACTGTTGGTGCTTCTGCCTTAGTCAGAGGGACTGAAGCAAGAGGTCAAAGAGAGCCTTTAAAATAAAGTGATGTAGGGGTGAAAATCCTTACATTTGTTTTGAGATAATGTCTTGAGGGTAAAATTAATAAGAAAAAATCTTGTATGTCTTTTAACGCTTAAACTAGGACTGCAATGCTTTAATACTTCAATTGCAATTAATACTTTTTTCTAAGAGAAGGAGGATTTAAGTCAATTTGATTGACCTAACTGTGCTTCCTTTTACTTAAATGTATTGAGATTACCTTGTGATACTGAGCCTGCTGGATTATAATGGTTAATTTTTGGAAAAATTAACATGTTATGTTTTGCACTCCATATTCACTGATGTATCTACTCAACCTCAACTAGTTTTCAATCCACTCACTCAGAATATATATTGCAAATATTAAGTAGTATTTTTATAGGTGAAATTGAGAAATTTACAGCAAATTTTTCTGACCGTACTTTACATAAATATACTGGCTATATACTTTATACAAATGTGCTGACCACTGCTGGTAAGAAGTGTGTATGCATGTGCATGAAACAGAGAGGACTGTAGAAGGGCAGGTGCAATGAGGCTTGAGTGAACCACACTCACATACGCATTCCCACATATGTGGTTAAATCTGCAGAAGGGTAGAACTGGGGCTTTTTTTCAGCATCAGTGGGAAGGGTAATTCTCAGTCATGGGATAATAGTAGGGAGAGCATTAGCTTCATGGGACTAAATTTCTCTTTCCGTGAGGACATTTTTATGCTGTCTTCTGCTGCTGAGTCAGAAGTAGTTCAACTGAGGTAAAGAGATGACTTAAGTATTGTGATAAATGTACACTCAGTGATTAATCATGAGTCTTTATAAAAAGAGCTCTATAAGCATAAAATCCAGCTTTAAAGGAAGTAGAGATCCATGGAAATAATAGTGCTGGTGATAACAGTAGGACTTAAAATTTTTAAAAGTATACTAAAAGGAAGAAATTATGCTCTCAGTTACACTTACACACCTCCACATATATTATTATTATTTTTGTTTTTCTGTTAGTATTAAAATAAAGCAACAAGTTAAAAATTATACAAATTAGCCAAACACAGACTGAATATAAAATCTAAAGATCATATTTGAATATATTATTATTTCAGATAGATTATTTGATGGCAAAACTGGAGTAATCTGTTTGAAATGATTCTGCACGTTTGGATAGTCCATGTAAAGAATTCATGAAAGATCTATAATCTAAGCATATTTACAGTAAATAAGAAAGGAGTGGAGCTCTTTCAGGATAAAAGTGATAGGATATTCAGACTGCATAGTATGATATTAGTGTATAAACAATCCTGGAAGATGTAGTTTGAATTCTGAAGAACCATGTTAGTAAGGGAGTCAGAGGACTGAGTGCAAGGTTAGACGTGACAGATAGCATCACTGACTGGGTTTGCTCTGGGAAATAAGCATAGGGACACTTGTTAGCTGTGCGTACTTTCCAAAGTGGAAGGGAGACAGATGCACATGGCTGTAGGTTGGACAGGTGGATAAATTGTACAATATTAAAGGTAGATAATGTTTAATGAGCTATTGAAGAAGCTAAAATCTGGTTTATTATTAGGCTTTGAGTGGATGATACGGATTTAAAGGTGCATTTGAGGGCAGAGGAAAGTGAGATGTTTTGACAGGGGTAGGGTGAAAACTTGGCTTTAATAAAAAGAGTAAAACATGCAAATTTGTGGAACTTAACTCACTAGACTTCATGGAATTACTGGGATTCCAAATATAGGAAAAGTATAGGAGAGTTAACTACTCTGGCTAGCAACAGCACAAGCACCAGCTGTATCTTGAATTTTAACAAGACCACTAGTTATGACAGTGGCAGCGCTAGCTTTAAGGTTGAGGATGGCAGAAACACCAGGACTGTGCAGAGATTCTTTGTTAACTGAACACTGGGCAGAGATACTTGAGCTTGCTCTCTGCGAATGGGGATGTCTGCACAGCACAGTTTGGAGATTATCAACCAAGTCTCTGAGGTAGTATAGCAACTATAGTATAATATACCGCTGTATCTAACCTAATTAGCAATTATCCTTCATGTAGCAAGTAAACTGTTCTTGGATGCTTTTATATTCAGTTGTAACTACTAATATATTTATAAACGGGGTTATTTAAGTTAATGGCTTTTATTCCACAATTCTCTTTCAGAACCTGCAAAGCCAGAAGGACTTAAATTCTTCAATGTTTCATCATATTCTTTTTCACTGTATTGGAGACTACCGTATGGACATGTAGACAGATTTCATGTGGATCTTATTCCTGATCATGGTTCTGTTGTTATCCTAGATCTTGGAGTTAGGGAGTATCAAGTATGTGCTTTTATTACAGGACTTGTAAGGCCAGCTTTTATTTATGCACTGTGCTGATGAGGAATTCAAGCTTGCCTCTTCAGATATTTAATGCAAATATGAATATGAAAGTATTAATGAAAAATTGGTGAGAGTGTATTTCAGCATCCAGAGTTTGTTACCTAAAACCAGGTAGTGAATTTACACTTTTTTTTAAAGTCTGTTAGAAGTATACAGCCAGTCACCCAAGGGTTCATGAATAGTTTAACAAAGGAAGGGCAGAGCTATTGAGTAATACAGACTGTGTACTTGCCAGGAAGATCTGTGCTTAAATCATTAATGCAGGAAACATTTCACTGCGAAGCCATCAAAAAGAAATAGAAGCACTTCTTGATTCTGCTTTCTGGAAAATATAATAATATTAACAGGAATAATGGTTGCTCTGGTTGTTTTGCTTTTGTTTTTTACTGGAACTGCAAAGATACAGGTATTTTATATAAATGTTTGCTAAAAAGTTGTTAATTATGTTTATTTCAAAAGATGGGCTACCTTACGGTTCAGAAACTTTTAAGTGTTTCAGGCTGCTTTTGTGTTTATTCTTTCAAAAAGGAATTTTATAATGCTTCATATGTACTTTGATAATAGTGATGATAAAGAAAAACCTCTATAGATACACTGATAGGTGATTCTGTGATAAAATTAATAGTTAATTTTGTTGTTCTTTAATATTGAATGTTATACAAATCTTATGGAGGGTAGTTAAATGAGATGGCAAAATACTGTACTGTAGCTAATGTGTAAACTACTATTTTTACTGTTGTATTTCTAAAAGCTTATTAACAGATCACCTTCAGTAATACAATGCCTAAACTTTTGGGTTTGGTTTTTTTTTTCATTTTCATGATTCTTGGGAAGAGACTTAAGTGAACCTATGTCCTATTTCAGGCTGATTTTTCTAATACTATTCCTGGAACAACATACAATGTTACAGTTTCTGCCATTTCTTCTTCAGTATACAGTTCACCTGCTAGTAGAACAGTGACAACAAATGTGACAAGTGAGTTAATGACTGATGAAATTTTCTTGATTTTTTTTAACTATGCTTTTTTGTATTTATTATATGCACAGTAATATCTGAGAAATGATAATCAGTCTTGAACACTCATTAGAATTTTTCATCTTCTTTAACCGTAAAAAAATACACTGAATCTGAGGTGTTTTATGAGAGCATGAGAGTTTCTCTATCAGGTATTTTATCAGCCCTGGATGTGAGTTGTAGTTGTATTCATCCATTAGCTTGCCTACTAAAAAAAAAAAAAAAAAAGCATGAAACAGAGCAATCTATAAGCTTTTGAAAAATCTGCTGTTGTGTCATGTAGTAATATCCATATCCCAATTTATATGTATAGTGGTAGACTTCGGAGATATTCCAGAAAAATGTAGACATATCAGACATGTTTTGTAAGAGAGTACAGTTTGGTCTTGAGTGGTTTTAGGGAAAGGAACTGAAATTAAGCATGCTAGAATATCTCAACTATTAAATTGGCATTAAACTCTGTGCTGTCTGTGAAGATCTTGAGCATTACATTTTTCACATTCTTATAGAAGAATCTTCCTGGTGTTCCAAAATTCATTTAATCGTTTTTGTAACAGGACTCTAGCCAGAAAAAAAGCTTTTTATTCAACAGTACATTAATTTTCAGTGGTTTTACTGTTTTGTAGTGGCAGGTAATTTAATTTCTTTATAGAAGCTGTGAAGGTGTCTCCATTATCTGGAAACTTAATTAGAAACTGTTTTATATATGTATGTGTGTGTGTGTATAAAAAAAATAATTTTTTTTTTTTTTCCCCACTAGATCCTGGACCCCCTGTGTTCCTTGCAGGTGAAAGAGTGGGCTCTGCTGGGATTCTGCTGTCATGGAATACTCCACTGCATCCAAATGGGAGAATTCTCTCCTATATTGTTAAATATAAAGAGGTCTGCCCATGGATGCAAACAGCTTATACACAGGTCACAACAAAGCCGGATAGTTTGGAAGTTCTTCTCACCAGTCTTAACCCTGGAACAACTTATGAGATTACGGTAAAATGCCTTTTATTAGTTTGAATTCTGATTTATTGTACATTGTGTGAGTTTATGGTAGGTGCATATAGTGTGCATATAGTGTTTTCTGAAGGACCTTGCTAATTACTGTTGCCGTATAAGAAAATATATCAGCCAGTTATTTGTTTACAGTAGTGGTTTTTAAATCTATTTGAAATAATTTCCAACCAAAATTGTTCTAAACCGTAGTGTCTTCTATTGATATTCTTATTGACATATGGCATTATGTGGTAGAAAGTAAAAAGCAAAGGGTAGAATTTTCAAAACCATCTAAATCCTTCTTAATTTTCATTGAGATTTAATCTTTCAAATCACATCATCTCAGCCAGATCCAGAAAAGCACGCAGGTATTTACTTCTTTCTTTGATTTTAAACTTAACTAGTTTAAGAAGGAGTTTTCTTGCCTGAATATCTGTTTAGATGTAGCCTGTAAACACCTTAGCCTGGTTTCCCTAAGACTGGGAGTTTTACCTAGTGTTATCTCCTGAAATAAAAAATGTCATACTTTTCCATTCCCTTCCCATAGATTTTATTGCCTAGCTATCCCCAGTGAATATCTATTGCCAAAATCAGTACATGTATTTTCATGACTTCTATATGTGGAATTTGTTTACATTGAGATTAGGCACTCCTGATCCATCTCGGAGCTTTTCAACAATAAATGAATTCAGGTGGACAGAAATGAACTGCTATCCTCTTGGCAATATTTGCCAAGCAGTTCTTTGCCTGACTTACTCTTTCCTAAGAATCTTGGAGAGGTACTTCTTTTCAATGTCAAGAATGAAATGAAATAACGTGTTTGATTTGCTTAATTCCATCATGTAAGTTCATACGGTGCAAAGCTATAAAAAAAAATATTGAAGCTGACCAGGCTAGGAATAGGGCTGTGCAGTGATTCTTTGTAAAGGCGGGGTGTGTGTGTAAGAGAGTAAAAATGTAATTATGCCTGCCATTGTGGGAAAGTTGCTTACTGTGAATCTAGTTGTGATGACCATCCTGATAAAAGCCAGGATATCCACAGCTGCAGAAATGTTTATCCTTTGATCTCTTGCCTCCAGTCATCTGAAAAAAAGAAAAAAAAAAAACAAACAAAAAAAACCCACAAAAAAAGTTCAGCTACTATTTGAGAAAAGTATTATCACTTAGACTCTGAGCAGATTAATGTCCTCAGACAAATTAAGTTATTAAGAGAATTCAGTTTGCATGTCTGTAGCACTTGTGTACCTCAAGTACCTCAGTAGCACTTTTGTGGGATTCACTGTTCAAAGGTTTTGCAGATTCCATTCTTTGCTCCATATATGAATCTTCCCAGGAAAAATGTGGGACATTTTGAATCATTTGTTTTACGTAGCAATAATTTACCTTTTGTTGATATATATGGGAGGCAATCCTTCCCATTGCTGGTGCCTGAAATGTTGATCTTAGAGCAGAATTTGACTCAGGAAAGTGACTTGTGACCCAACAACCTCTGTCTAGCAGGGACCACACAGCTTTTCTCCTGAGTGAATAAAAGTCTGTTGGCAAGCAGAGCATTGTTACGTTACCTACTGCTTTGGTGGGTGCCCTGACTGCCTGACCCACGAGCAACCTCATAGATTCAATAACGACTCAGGTGGAAATACTTTTTCTACCTCACAGATGTGGCCAAAAAGAAACACTACATGCTTTCCTTTGCTTGAGCAATTTCTTGTGGTTCTTTGGTTAAGTTTTGGAGTCTGTTGTGTCATTTAAAAGTAGCTCTTGATTTTTAGATAGGTGAAAATTCTTTATTGTTGTAGGGTACCTGACTTATTAAATTTTTTATGGTAAATACTGTAATAGTATAGTTCAACAAAGCTTATAAGCTTTGAATATGGGTTTCCAATCTATTTGTAACAGCCCAGTCTTAATTTCTTTACATTTAATGAAAAAAAATTTTGAAAGAAATAGCAGTTACAAGTGATAATTTGTAAAATGTTGGTGAGCCATGGATAATTTTGGACACCTGATCATTGATAATTTTGTAAAAATACGCACTCAAGATTTTTTTCTAAACTTAAGTAATTAGTGGCAACATTATACTTCAAAGCATACAAATTAATACTACTTCCAAATGTGAACTGCAGCTACTTGAACTTTGGATAGTACTTTATCATCTGCATAGTAAACTCGTCCTTTTTAAATGTTTCCAAGCTTTTTTCTATAATGTCTCTTTGTGGCAGTGACCTCTAGAAGCTAACAGTACATTTTGTAAGCGTTCATTTTAATTTCTCTTCAAAGCTAATTGATGTGTGTAGCTGACACCTTTACCATGCAAAATTTTGCATACTTATGTCATAGTAACTTTGAATTCTCTTGAGCTACACATATGAAATGGGAGTTTCCATGTCTGTCTTAATGCTAGTTTTCCTTTCTGGACCCTTTCTACAATACCTACTTCGAGATGAGATAAAAAATCAGTGTTCAGGTGAGGACATACCTTTAAATTTATATAATGTAATTTTAATAGTCAGAATTTTTTGGTTGCCTGTCAGTCCCCTGAAGATGTCCAGGTAAATTCCTCAGCTATTGCAATTACTGTAGAATTCATCAGTTCTTTAGGATGTTTCAAGTCATTCTTTCTGTGACACAAAAGTAGGTAGGGTTGGACGGAGTCATGACGTGTGTGTGCGTGGAGAGGGGGTGTTTGTATGGCTTAGGAAGGAGCTGGCCAGTGATACAGATTCTCCTTCACCAAGCAGAGCATGCATTGCATTGGGAAGTGATCATAAGCATATGCATCCCTTTACATCCTAGATTGTCTTCCATGTTACCTTGTATTTCTTTGCCGTAGTTTGTCTGCCATGATTCAGTGCTTTTGTTAAAATAGCTTTACAGTCTTCTGAAAGATGCACAATTTAGTCCTGAGAATTAGAACAGTTTTCCTTTCTGACCTGCTGGCTCCTTCCACACCTTGTGCCCTTTGTTATCCCTTGTGTGTTGGCTGTCACTTCTACTATGACCCACAGGTAGTTTTGCACATCTGCCCCTTCCTTCCTACTTTCCCCACAGTCTGCACTGTCAGCTCCTTCAGCACCACTGCCATACCTTTGTTCCTTGATGCTGGCAGGAGGGAATGGCTCTGCCAGCTTTAACCTTGCTGGAGAGCTGTTCACATTGCTTCTTTCACATACCTCTCACCATCACTGTTGGAATTTTGCTCATGTTTTACTTTTTGTTGTCACTTCTTTTCAAAATAAGGAGTCAGACTTCATTCCTCTTTCTTTGTAAATATTGCATGCCATGGCCCATCACTGAGTTGAATTATCAGTAAGTCCTATATTGCAGAGCAAATGGCATCCTTGTTGTGTTTATCTCCATAAATTCTACCAAAGTAACAATGTACTGCTGTTCCGTGGGAAGACTCTGCCATGATTGTGAGCATTGAGGCACAACCACCGTAAAGTGCGTCCACAGTTCCCCGACCTGTTGTCTTTCTGCCAAAAGACATACTTTCCTTGGGTTTCTGCTCTGAGGGAGGTTGATCTGCTTTTACTATCCTTCAGCAGTTCAAGAAGTAAGAGAACCTATTTTCCTTTTTACTCTTTTAAGTTGTAATATGAGTAAAATAGGAACAGGGAAGATGGTTTAAGTGAATTGTGGTAAGGAGTGTTACTGATGTTATTCTTGCTGTTGACTTCATAAAGTAAGGACTCAGCACTTTTGAAGTGTAGCTATTCACATGGTTTTCTCACCTTCTTACGTGGTTTCATAATTTTTCCGTTTTATTTTTTCACATTTGAATGTTGAGTATAAATTAAACAGTACAGCTATAAAAGGCATGTTCATTTGTATATTTATAGTTTAAAAGCTACAAGGTGGATCTCTGTGTATCCTTTAGATTTTCACGGTCCCTGAAACTACATATCCTATAGATTCTCTAATGTGACTTTTTTTTTTCTGTAGGTGGCTGCTGAGAACAGTGCTGGTGTTGGAGTATTTAGCGATCCTTTTCTTTTTCAGACTGCAGAAAGTGGTAATTTTAATAAAGCTGCTGATTATTTTAATTAAAGCTGCTCCAATTTATTCAAATAAAGTATCCATGGCACATTTTATACATCAACAAATTCTGGTGCATTTAGAACAAACTCCTAATTCTTTTCTTATTCTCTCACTCAATGGAAAAGGTGCATTTTGTCCTATTTGCTAGTAACAGCAATTAGGGTGTGCACATATGGAGGTTTCTTATACACAAAGTCTGTTTCTGTTGGGGTTTTTCTATGCCAGTTTCTAGGTAGGCTGCTTCCAGAAAGCAAGGTCACAGGAGAGCAGAGCTACCTGTCAAGTGGACCCATCTGCTGTTGCCTGCAGCGGTACTAGGAGACAGACTTTGTTGTGGGATCAGCTCTGGCATTGCCTACTTATGTCAAGCCATATTTGTTTAGTGCTGGAGTCAAGTGCCTTCTCTAGAAAGCCCAGCACAGAATGTATTTTACTAAGTTTTTACTTCTTAATTCTGAAGAAAAAAAAACCCACCAAAACCAAAAAAACCCAACCATGATTGAAATAAAAATTTGACTTGATGGGTTTGAAGATTAAAAAATTATAATTATAGTCTGAATTTCCATAATCTTTATTAAGTTAGTGTTTGTATTCTTGCTCACACTCCAGGAGCAGTTGAGCCTTGGCTGAAGAACTGGCACCAGGCCAGTTACGTTGGGGTGAACAGGTCTTAGTGGTATATAGAATTTGTGCTGCCATGGCAGTTACCATCCCTCTGTGTTTAGGACTCCTGGTTTGTTTCTGTAGCTGTGCAAACTGCAGAGTGCCACTTCTCAGTTAATACCAGGAAATCATCACTCTGCATCTGATTTCTGGGATAATGCAATGAATTATGAAGCAAAATGTGAGAAGGGCTAGTAAGCTTGCCATATGGAGCTGTGCAAAAACATTATTTTTAACTATCCTCTGTATGTTGTTGTTGGTAGAAAACCTTATTTCTGCAAGCTTTATTTACTCATATTTGACAGAAGCATCACTGTTTCTCCATATAAGAACATTCACTTTTTACTTTTTGATGCATTTCTGCTTACATTTTATTAAAGTTAAAATCCCTTACTATAAATGTAATTGGAAGGTTTCTTCAAATTCTAGGTGAGAGTTCTGTGTCACTGATACTACGTTTATACTTTTACCTTCTCAACTTTTGGGTTTTTTAACTCTTGCTTTGATGGTTAAAGAAATCCCGACATCTTGATCAACATGAAGAGTTACAGTTTAAAGTAGGGAAGTTAGACAGAAGATGTAATTATTTAAATATAAAAGCTTTAGTCTGGGAGGAGGGGGAAGGGGGTGAAAGGTCTGCAAAAGATTCAGCAGGGCCTAAGCAAGAGCTGAATATGAGGCTTGGAGGATTGTTTCAATTCAGCTATGGAAGATCTGTAATTGTGGACACTTGTATATCTGTATATTTTTAAGGCAGCATATCCCTTTTCTCCATAGTACTAAGGCTAGCTATCGCAGAAGCTTCTACTGCCCATGCCATGCAGGCAGGACTAAGAGAGAGCTACAGTGCTCTAATTTGCAGGAAAGTTCATATAGCTTGTAAAATCTTGTTCCGATGCTGCATCCCAATTCCTTTGTGCTGTGATTAATACAGATGCTCTGACAAAGGGGCCTGGAAACTGTCACTGATACAAAGAACACCATTCCTGTAGTAATAGTAAATATTCAATTAAGTTGAGCTATTTAAAGCTACCAAAAATCCATGTGCAACTGAAAAGATGACACAGGTAAAATGAAATAGAACACCCAGTGCTGTCATATGCTTTTAAACAAACAAAAGTGGGCAAAAATTTGCTGCTTCTGACATAATAGATGAGTTGCTTCTAGGAAGACTATTTTTAACTTGACCAAAACAATTACTATATTATTATGAAACTGAAATAATTATATTTCTCACTTAAACTAGATTGGAAAAGAGCTGGTTGTATATCAGCTACTTTACATGTGTTTGTGAATCGTTATTTATTTGCTTCAGGGTTTGGAAGCTAGAAATGGCATTACAAAAAAAAAAAAAAAAGGATTTTTTTTTTTCCTCAGTGCTGAGAAGGAAAGTATGTCTCACTGCTTTTGTTTGTCTTGTTTTCAAGCTCCAGGTAAAGTAGTGAATCTCACAGTTGAAGCCTTAAATTATTCAGCTGTAAATCTGATCTGGTTTCTCCCTCGGCAACCAAATGGAAAGATAACTAGTTTCAAGATTAGTGTGAAACATGCAAGAAGTGGAATTGTAGTGAAAGATGTCTTGGTTAAAGTAGAGGACCTTCTGTCTGGGAGGTTACCAGAATGTAATGTAAGTGCTATAAACCTTTTAAATTAGAAATCGACTCAAGCTGCAGAATATAGTTTTACATTTGAATTTTGAGACATAAAAAATTTGGAAGCTTGCTTTTCAGAACAATCCCAAATACTTTACAAACTTAGGCCCAAGCCAGGATATACTGGTTGAAGAAAAACTTTTCTGTCCAAAATAGTTTAAATTGAATACTTTTCCTTGAAAAGCTCAGTTTAATCACAGTAAAAATGTTAAGAAAGAATCAATTTGACGTCATTTTAACAGAAAGTGATGAAATATATAATCTTGAATTTTTTCCAGCTTTCATTTTTTTATTTTTGTTTTTACAGCATTCAATTAGAAAAGGCAAGAAATTTTTTTTTTTTGGTCAGTGCAGACATAGTGTAAGGTATAATCTTATTTTTATATATAGTATGACAATGCTTTTTGTATTTTAAATGTATGCTTCATTCTGTGTATCACTTTTCAACATTATTTAAATACTGTTCATGTGAAAATAAAAAGACCCACTCCTAGCAGAGTGATTTTTAAAAAAAAGATGTTTGTAGTCTGAATTTTCTTAAAACAAGCATTCACTGAAAAGATTCTGAATTTTGACTTCATTGGATTCAAGCCTGTAACCAATATATACCTTTAAGAATTCCTTGAAGAAAATTCTCTTTTCCAGTCCTTATTCTCCTTTTTCTCTTTATTCTGAGCACAGTGTCGTGATTACTTGGATGTCAAGTTGCCTAACTTTTTTTTTCTTTGGTTGGTTGGAGGTTTTTTTTTCATTTTTTAAATTTGTTTGGTTTTATTTTTCTTTTTTAGGATACTAGGCTTAGTACTTTAATGAAAAGTGCAGTTTTAAATGATAAAAGATATCAAGGACTTTAGTTTCAGATTTTATTTGGAAGATCATCTTAAGCATTGAGAAGGCAACATCAGGCAGATTTAATTCAGTACTGAGAAGGGAGCCTGCCACCTACTGAATCATAAGCATTGGTTATTGTAAAGTCTAGCAGTTTTTCAGAGGTATCTCCTGACAGTATGGATTAGGAAACCCCTGTTTGGTTTTATCTGTTATATATGGATATATGTATGCTATATATGGACATACAACATACATGTGATGTACAAGGACCTCACTAGGGGACTTTGTTTATTAAGAGAGAGACTGAATGCTGAAAATAGAATCTAGGAATAATTAAATGAATCCTAGAGAGCTGCTTCTGTTCAGTCAGATTTGAGAATTTTTGGGATACGGCAGGAAACTGTAATAATGTCACTAACAGGATGTACTAACAATGTCAACTAATGAAATGATAACCCAAATTTGGAGATTGCAGGATCAAAAGGAGAACCAGTTTTGGGTAATTTTATTTCAAATGTGATCTGCCTTTTTTTGATCTACATATATTTACAATTACAGGTTACAGATGCAGCTTGTCATGTTTCATATTTTGTCTTTATAGGATAACAGTGAATCATTTTTGTGGAGTACTACCACTCCTTCAACTACTTTTGGCAAATCCACAATTCCTTCACGGACTACAGTTATGCCAAGTACAGAGGCACCTAGTCAAATGAGCTCTGTTTGGAACGAACCAATTAGTTTTATTATAACTAACCTCAGGCCATATACCACCTATCTTTTTGAAGTCTCTGCAGTTACCACTGAAGCAGGTTACATTGACAGTGCAATTGTCCGGACACCAGAATCAGGTATATACGGCTTTCATGAATGGAAATTAAGTTCTTATATTTATATGAAAACTTTAAAATATCAATTTGAAGTTATGTTGCAAGATACTTCAGTTTCAATCTATCTTTGTACCACACTCTTGTATTTACATGATTACTTAATTTTACCTGATGGAATCAACTGAAAGTGTATATAACTATTAATGTATCTAATTATGTACAGTGAGTGGGAGTTCAGTTATTATTAAAAGTCAAAGATACCAAAGTATGCTCAGGACATTAAATCTTATGAAAATCTGAGAATAATTTAAGAATTGCAATTAATGGCACAATGAAAGGAGAATTAAAAATACAGATGAAGAGAAAAGGTGTCGGGCATGATATTAAAAAAGTACATGTGTTGTGTACATAGCAATGCACTTAAAGCTTCATTGTCTTTTGTGGAAAAATAAGGAGTATAAAGAAAACTCCTGTCACATGGTTCCTCAATCTGGACCTATTGCAGAAAGTTGTTTGGTGCTGAAGAAATCTTTAAACACTAGGAAAGTTGCTTTTGGACTATCTGCAATGCACGGAGAAGTTAGAATTGGAAATAAAGGTTGTCCAAGAGTGGGAGTTTTATAGTGGCTTAGGTAGTGGACAACATTACTAATAGAGCCATACCAAAAAGGTGTTCTAGAGGAATTGTTATTCTTTCTGTTTGCTAGTACATCATTTTTTTGCCTGACAGTTTGATGTTAACTGAGTTCCCCTTTCATACATCCAGAATTCATAGCACTGTTCAGATGAAAAGAAATTTAATTCGCTCCTAGCACTGTTCATTTGAATTGCTTTGCTAGAATTAAAATATCCTTAGTTTGCTGTTCTGTCTAAGGCTAATGAAGTTTTGGATAGTTTCAAATGAAACAATCTCAGGACTAATTTCCAGTTTATTTTTCAGGCTGTTAACATCTTAGGGTAGGTGCACTGGTAGTAAGAAAACCTTGGAAAGTGATGAAAAGCTTATGTAATGGGGTTTAGTTCTGCCAAATACATAGAAAGATGTCAGCTGTTTGAAAGATAAGATCTTTGGTCCTTGCCTACTGAGTGCCTGTACAGACAGTGGTCATCCATTAAAGCATGGTCTGGGAAAAGGGAGGTTGTCTTACTGGGTGCTGTGGGTGGCTGTGTGGTGTGCCCAGAGCACACCGCAGTCAGGCCTCATGGCCCAAGCCTTAGTAAGCCCTTCCTCTTAGCAGCACACTGGCACACCCAGGCTTCTGGATCCACCTCTGTTAGATCTTCAACCTTATGAACATTCAGGTGCTTGGTAAAGTGCTCCCCTGAGAGTCCTGCATGCCTGTGTGCCAAGGAGCCTGTTTGGAGCCTGACCATAGAGTTGGTTGGTGATTTGTTAGGAAGGCATTATGAGTTAATAGATGTTTTGCCTCATTATTTTTATTTTCTTACATTTCCTTTGCTTCAGTGGGAAAGATGTTTTTACATGCTAAAGTTTGTAGTTATCTATATAGCCTGTATAGTAAAATCATGATTTAGGAGTGTTGCTTTGCAATTATTGTAACAGGTCACCCCTCCAGTACCAAGTACCATCATCCAGTCTCTCTGTAATTACTAAAATCCACTTCCCTTTTCCAAATGTCTTCATTCTTACAAGAATCTCTTTAGTGTCACACTAGCCACCCCCTCCAAGTTACCAGTTTCTCATATGGCCAAAACCTTGCATTTCCGTCCTCCACTGGAGTGTCTGAGATGAGGCTTTAGGGAGAGGAATTGACAGATTATAGTTTGTGATAGCAGGTGGGAGGATGGAGAGTGCATTTATTTCAAATATCACTTTCCAGCTCACACAGAAGCATGACACAGTTGTTGTCATGCCCATTTTGCCACACAGAGGAAGGTGATACATGTCTCTACTGTATAGCTCATTGGTGTTCCATTTTAAAATGTTGAAAATTATTTCTGCCCCTCCAACCAGAATTTTCTGAGCTGTGCTGAAGCTCTCCTCTGTTCTTGCTTTGATTTTTGAAAAAGAGGCTACTTCTTTAAAGCATTTTAAAATGCTTCATTATAAATACTTTTTTAAAAAGTCAGCATGCAAATATTTCTTTTGCTGGGATGGCTGTCAAGGGGAGGATACTTCTACAAACAGAAAAAGATTTAAACCTTGAAAAAAACAATGTGGGCTCTTAAGACTATTTCAGAATTATGTGCAATTGTGGCTGATGCAATTTGCATAACTAAGAATGATTAAGTAGTCACTACTGACCAATCTATAGTATATCTTTTAGGAATGACAGAATTTTTCATTTCTTTCACTTGTACATTAGATTTTACAAAAGACGATAGTACTTTTTAAGAGTAGTATGTTAGTTAACTTGCATATTTGTTTACAGGATCAGTCTATATCTCCATATTGGCTTAAATGTCACACGTGACATATTAAGACCTGATTTTCATAGAAATTTATATCATGCAGTTCCCATAAGTTTACTTGGGTATGCAGCATTTTTGAAAATCAGGTTCATTTTTACTCTATATGGATGTAAAAGTTCCACCTCCTTTAGTTGTCTTTGGATTCAGATTTTCTTCTCAATAGTAATCTCTCATTAACTTACCAATACAGTAAGGTATACTTTTGAAAGGACAAGGATCGGATTCCATAATCACTTGAGTATAGAATTCATTTAATTTATGTGAATA
Source organism: Burhinus oedicnemus (assembly GCA_008921705.1). Classification (NCBI taxonomy): domain Eukaryota; kingdom Metazoa; phylum Chordata; class Aves; order Charadriiformes; family Burhinidae; genus Burhinus; species Burhinus oedicnemus. Next base: position 6,849,450 of record VFFE01008014.1, on the reverse strand, counting down.
GTTTCATGAAAATTGAAAATTAGTCAAGTATGCAACATTTTTGCAAGCTTAATTGTTTCCTGATTTATCTTTCTGGATAGAAATGTATATCATTAGTGCTGTCAGAAACCTTCAATATGAAGTGTTGTCTATATGAAAAAAGAACCTGTTCAAGGAAGAAAAACATACCTGATGTGAGCTCTATATTGCTGAGCATCACAATCATGTTTGACCATCTTCTGTATGTAATCTATATCATGGTGAAGTCCATGCTAAACTTGGCAGAATCCCTGCCACCTATGTCTATTAAGGATTATTTGCATACTACCAGCTCTCTTGATACCTTTTGCAAGCATTACCTTAGAAAGGAAATGAAACAAAAATAAGTCATTTTAATGAGATGTACTTTTAATGTAGCTTCCTTTTGGAATAGTTGATGTTTATGTTTAAAATGAATTGTCGGATATGTGGTTCTTGGAAATCCTAATATAAATTATTTTATGTTCAAAGACTTTTTCCAATATTATTTAAGTTCCAGAAGATCCACCGCAAAATTTTGCCAAGAGCAACATTACAGCAAAGACTTTCTCAGTGATGTGGGACCCACCAACCATAGTAACAGGAAAATTTAGTTACAGGGTTGAGCTGCATGGACCATCTGGTAAGTCTAAACGGATGTTTTTATTTTTTTTTCTTTTTTGTGATTATTTCCTTACACATATATATTATATATTCTTAAGAGTGGAGGAAACCAACATTCCTCATTCTTTTAGAGAGATGACAGGCTAAGCTCACAGCTCAGTTAGGGTGTTTCTCTATCCAAATCATTCTGTATCTTACCTTTAAACTTTTATCTTTCTGTTAAAGATTTCTGGAGGATCTTCATTGCCGTGTAGTATACAATCAACTGTATGAGTCTATTTTGATGTTTTTGTAATTTTTTCAACTCAGACATGTATATAGAAAGAAATTATATAACTGCCTGCAGTTAAGTAAGAAGTTAATGAGCTGTATACAAATGTTTTTATGGGACCACTCAGAAAAAGCATTAGAAATTAATTTATATTAAAAAAATACCCACCCCTTAAACCCCCTATCTTCTTGAGATGGTTTGGGGGGATTTTTTCAGGCATTCAGTATTCTTTCTAATCAGGTTCATGCCAAACTAGCTTTTTTACAAATAAATTTGGCTTTTCATTGTTCTGCAATGTAGCTATATTTAGTATAAGCAAATAATGGACTGGTTTCATTTTTGAGCTAGGATATCTTTATTTTTCATTCCAGGTCATATTCTGGATAACAGCACAAAAGATCATAAGTTTGTATTTAGTAACCTTGTGCCGTTTACAACATACGACGTGTACGTTGCTGCGGAGACAAGTGCTGGGGTGGGGCCAAAGACTAATCTTACAGTTTTCACTCCTGCAGATGGTAAGTAAGCAAAAAGAAGTGATGTAAATCGGCTGTATACGATAACTGGTTTCAGTTTTCCCTTCAAAGCCTTTTAGGTACTTTGCAAAGGAAAGAATGGGTGTGTAATAGGAGTCTTATGAGAGAGGGGTAATAACCTAATGAAAGAAATTACCTGAAAATTTATCATGTAGAGTTATTTCTCCATTGTTTTCAAGTTCATACACTGTCACTAAATTTACTTGCTGTCAGAAGCCTTCAGAGATTGTGAAAGAAACGTAGTTTCTGCCTCAATGAAAGTAGTTATTTTTAGATACGGTAATTAAGTTGCAGGCCCCCCACCTATCCGTTAGATGGCAGCAAGTGGAAGAGAAAGAACAACGCAGGCTACCCCCCCCACC
>VFFE01008014.1:6641113-6847640 GCA_008921705.1 Burhinus oedicnemus | reverse complement strand
GGTTAGTTCAGCCCCGAAGTTTCTTATTAAACATATCGTTTGACTTAATTTTCACCAAATCCAAGGCCCCATGCGAGTTTCCAATGGAGCCACCTTTACCAGGGACCATAGCTCTGAGGCTGACCCAATATCGAGATCTTGTCCTGGGGCAATCAAGTGGTTAGTTCTGCCCCTAGCCATCTACCTTGTCATTTCGGAGTTTTGGCTCCCAGTAGTCTGCTCACCAGGTGAGAGTCCTTTGCTCTATAGAAATGCAGTTTTATCTTACACGTATGTGAGATCATGCAGGATTATTGGTCTGCAACTGAGGATGCAACCAGAAAAAATTGAGAATCAGTGTGTAACACGCAGGCAGTTTCAAGATGGTTATTTTTGTGTTGTGTTTATGCCACACGGCACAAATTTAGAAAACCTCTCAATCCGTGATTGCTGGAATGCTTGCTTTCAAGGTGTAACAGCAAGAGGAACACCTGTCATTATTTATCGTATTCTTTCCTGAAGTATCCAAAGTATCTGCTTTTGTCAGCTCTCCGAGAGAAATTCCAGAGATGGCCTGCCTCATTACAGCCATGCTCATCTTTTGTCTAAAGTCACTGTCAGAAGCCAAAGAGGATTTTGGTGTTCGTTTGGTTTTTTTTTTTAGAGTGACGCAGAATGTCTCATTTTAACGCCAAATCTACAAACCTTCATTATGCAAGTAATTTCAAGTTTGTCTTCTGTGGTATACTAGGAAAAAAATATTTTTCATATCAAATCTGAACATCATTCTATTGAATGTAAGTGTTTCTGATCTCTGGCTGTCTCTATGTAAAGTACAGTATTGTTATTACTGTGTAGTTAAAGGAGAAATTGAACCAAAACCTGTTATAAAAGTGAAATGAACATGATGTATCATTCATTTTTTTCAGCTTTTTACTTCATTCTTGTATGGTTTTGATGAATTTAGGGTTAAGCTTTCCTGTTCAGTGCGGTCCATATAGTGAGCTAGCAAAGGTCTTCTTGCTTCCAGTGCACTGACTTCAGTAGAACTATCCGTATTTACATCATCTCAGGATTTGGCCATATTCGTACATGTGTCATAATATAAAAAAACCTGTGTGCATATTTTTAGAACTGTAACTTCTTTGCTAAAAAAATGTGTAAAGTAACTCTCTACCTGCACAGGAGCAATTAAAAAAATAAGGACGTGAAATTTGATTAAATACCTATTGTACTTTGCACACAGTGCTGAAAAAAGCTTGTAATCAGAGATGTTTAATTAAATCAAGTTTCTTCTTGAATATTTAGTCCCAGGTGCTGTATCAGATTTACATCTAGCAGAAGTGGAAGCCACATATATAAAAATTGTTTGGAGGAAGCCACGACAACCGAATGGAATCATTATCCAGTATAGAGTTAAAGTACACGTGCAGGAAACAGAGGTGACTCTGGAAAACACTATTCTCAAAGGAAAAAATAAGGTATTTAGGGTTTTTTAATATGGGTTTCTTTGCTAGATTAATTTTGCTACTCTGCCTTATCCAATAGGCACGTAATGTGTTATTAGGCACCACAGATGAGTTGTCAATGCTTTTAAAAGCCACCTTCCTCTCCCCACCCTCTTTCTCTGGCTGGGTTTTAAACACATTCCGATAATGCTGTTTCCACAACATGAAAACTGTAAATAATTTTGATTAAATGATCCAGAATTTCTTAGCTACTGAAGGCAGAAAGCCATAAGCCCACAATCTTACTATCCCTTCTAGCTTCTGAGTTCTTTGCAGCGTAGGGTGACCTAACAGTAAAAGTACAGATTTAGGTGCCCAGGTTGGTACATAGCTACTCAGACAAACTCCAAGAAGATGTGCATATGAATCCTATGGAGAAGTAAAATCAACATAAGTCTCTCAAGGCTGGTCAGTTGCTCTGCTTGCAAGGCAAACACCCCTAGACTTTCTCCCCTCATTTGTATCCTTGAATTTATGTGACTGATACTACATGCTGAACTCCATGCGCAGGCTATCTGCCAGATCAAATCTTTTAGGAGACATATGCTGTCAGTCAGTCTAGCTTCTGGATTTTGGGTGCTGATGTGCTCTACATGCTTAGATGGGGAAGCTTGGAGCATCCAGCACGGAACTGTGGATCCCTAACAAACATTCAGCTCAGGACTGAGTATGTTCTGAGGTAGGGCTTTTTGGTCTTAATTTTGGACATAGGAGCCTGAAGTTTGAATAATACCTTTTTTTAGACAATGATGTCTTTCTCTGGATCTGACACAGTATCTAAGTTTTTGATGTAGAGCTCAACAAAGGAGTTTGCTTTCAACTTGAATGGTATACATTAAATAGAGCCCTGGAGCCAAACATTAAATAAGGAGTAAGGGGAAAAAAAATGAGGATAAGGATCCATTCATTAAACCAAGCAGGCATCCTTGGAAATTGAAAGTACCTAACTCTGTAATTAAAGATTGTATCATAGTACAGACAAAGAAGAAAAGAAAATTGTCTGCACAGACATGTTTTAATGATGGCATTTCCTAATTTTTAAGTTCTTAGTTGAGCATCATTGCTGCTTTATTATACTGAATGTAATTTTCTAATTAAAAACCAAAACAAACCGTAACAAACATTACTTTATTTAGAACACCATTGACCCAAGCTTAGAGCATCTATAGGACTTGAACTGTCGGATCCACAGTGCTAATGGTACTCAATAAAAGGCTGTAATCTTATAAGTGGAAAATCCGCAGAGGCAGAAAGTATTTCCAAATGGGTTACTCTTTTGCTATAAAATGCTGGTGAAGATGATGCATATATAGCTTTTACCTGTTAGTACTTAGGTGAGATTGATGCTGTATCTCTCTGCCTGTGGTTAATACCCTTAGTTACAGCAGTAGAAATGCTCCTTTGCCCTCTCTCCACCCAGAGTCTGTATGGAGAGTGCTAATGTGTATTAGTTACATCACTGTAAAAGCATCTCTTTCTGGCAGTGAAGTGGGCCATATGTGTGAGTGGGGAGTGTTCACAGATGACAGCAGAACAATTTAGAGACACTGGAGTCCTGGATTTGGTCCCAGATTCTGAAGGGGAATAATGATCTAGTGCTAACATACCATTTTGTACCTCTACTCTAGGCTGTCTCTCTTTTCTCCTTTTGTTGTTCCTGTCTTTGTAGTTCTTGCTCCCCTTTTAACTATTGCGTTCCCTTTCCAACATTTGTCTTTTGCCCCTTCTGTCCTATGGACCTCTATATCACTTACCTCCCTTTCACTCTCCCTTTTCACATATATACTTCCTTATTTTCCCTCTCCTCTTTATTTCATTAGCTTCTGTTTTTCTCACTCTTCTTATTCCCTCTCAGCAATCCGGTTAACCTGTCATTCCTTTTCTTCAGGGCCTAGTAAGAGCATCTGAAGCTATCTTGTTTTCAGTGCCTACAAACTGTTTCAGAACATGCTTAGCATAAATGGAATCTCCCAAGCTCAAATATATGTCTATTCAATATAACTCCAAGGATATAGGATTATATTATATGAAGTTAAAGGCCTTGCTCTGAAATTGCCACTTTACTATAAAACCCATATTTTAAGAAATTTTTAAAAAAAAGAATGTGATGTTTGTTTAAACAATAAAAATGAATAAAAGGTTGTAGGCTACTGGCAGCTGAGCTTTTTCATGAGAAATACTGTATTTTGCAAAGTCAATTATTGTTGTAATGAAATACAATGTTTGTATACCAGCATTTATATATATTGTGTGTATATACATGCACAAATATAGAAACACTATTTATATATTATATATAAATGTAATTAAATAATTTAGTGATGATGAGGTTTGTGATTTATTTCTATATTTCTAATTTTTAGTATTTGATTGATTCTTTGGAACCATATATGATAAATGAAAACATCAAACCTTCTCCTACTTGGAATTCAATGGAAACAGACAATGAATTATATGAAGGTTCAGCTGAAATGTTTTCCAGCATTCAGACAGCTTCCCCAGTAATATTCACAAGTGTATCTGGTGATAATTTGCCTGCTATACATGGAGCTGCAGAATTACATTCTGCTTTGGGTAAGATATTTTAGGATATTTTTCTACCTGCTCCTTTGTTCTGGAGGACCCTCATCACTGTCCCAGATATGATCTTTAGCACATGGTTCAAGCAAATTATGAATGGGTCATTTGCTGGAGTCGGATTTTTTTACTACCAAATAACCTTCTGAAGCAAATGGGAATGCCACACAGGCAGGAACTAGCCCCTTGTCACCCAGCTGACCTTCTTCCTAGTGAAAGGAGCACCCGAAAGCCATCAGCCAAGCTGCATAGACAATCAGTTATTACAGTTGCCAAAGCAGGTGTGATTGTCAGGGATTAACATATCTCCAAGCCCTTCAGAGACCTTGATTTCTCTAAGCCTTTTGACTAATAGGTTTTCAAATGTCAGTGAAGGTAAATAGGTCAAAAAGTTACAACTTTGCTATATGGGTGACAAACAGGTGGAGATGACCCCATGACATGGTGATGTCATTAGTGTGTACACTTGTTCTGTATTATCAATGGACCAGTGTTTCTTTACTAAGTATGGATATTTACAAATCATTAAGCAGGCCTCAGTTGACAGGCGGGGACTTAAAATACCACTCTAAATTTTTACAGTGAGAGTTTTGAACAGTAAGCAGAAAGTCAAGTTTTTACTTTTTGATTTTTTTTTAATTAAAGTCACTGAATTCCTTCATATACAACAGTATCTAAGACCAGAATTTAATCCATTAGTTTAAATTGCAGTGGATCTTTTCTGTACTGTATTAATCCTGAAGAATCTTCTTTTTCATACAGAGAAACCTACAGTGCTTTAAATCTGAATCTTCTGTTTACAGCCTCTTTCAGCTTGAGGTATTGAGTTGCTAAAAGATGTCTGTGTTGCTGAAAAATTGATTTCAGACAGGGTATGTTGTAATCTGGCACATTATTATTTTATAGTAATTAATATAGTAGCTAAAGTTGTTGACGGCCAAATTTTCTACAGGACCTGCTGATTTTTACATGCCTCCATTTTAATGCTGGTCTTGGAAGACTCTCAGTTACGTGAAGCACCCACACATTTTCATATTGCAGTGGCATAATGGCAGCTTTGTAACTGGTGATTTTGACTATGACAGTTGGGTTACTGCTGACTTTGAACTTTATTGCAGATGCACCAGAAATTCTTTGTGGGCATATGTGTGTCTTCCTCGTTCTGCCGACCACAAGTCTTCTGCTAAAAAATGCCAGTGTGAAGGGATCCATGAGGGCAGACATTTCAAATATAGTCATTATAGCAGAGTTAGGAGGGCACGGGAGAGGGAATCTGTCTTTCTTAATTAAAAAAAATTAAAACCAAAAGCCCCAATAACCTAGGAGCCATGGTTCTGAAGTCACTGGGGAGACTAGGCCATCTACAAGCCTTTTCTGAGTTCCTAGGAGATTTCTCTCAAATGTTTTGGGAGACAGCTGTCAGTATAAACCTCATGTTTTTAGTTCTTGCCTGTTCATTTTTTCACCTAGGCCAATCTATCCATTATTCCTACTGTTGGAATTCTGTACTTCATACAAGACCTCTGAAAAGCAGAGAGGATTGTACACATGAAAGTAAACCTATAATAGCCTCTCTGTGATTGAGTTAAGAGACGGAGTGTAGATTTTTCTTTATATTTTTGTAATTGCTATGAAAGTTAATTCTTTTGCAATGAAATAGTTGTTTATTCGTAAGTAACTGTTTATCTCCATTTAATCACAGGTAATCAGTATACCGTTAACATTTTGGCTGAAGAACTGTCATATGTTATAAAGCACCTTAAACCTTTCACAGACTACAGAATCAGTGTGTCTGCTTTCACTGCTGTTGGAGAAGGGCCGCCATCAGTTCTCACGGTCAGGACACGTGAACAAGGTAGAATACAACTCTGATAGAAGTTAACATACTGAACATTTTAATTTTTAATAATTTATTTGCTTGTTGTCATATTTTTCTGTTTTCATTTAAGTTCCAAGCTCAGTACAAAATATATCTTACAAGAATATTAGCTCCTCCTCCATTTTGCTATACTGGGATCCTCCAGCAAATCCTAATGGGAAAATCATTCATTATACTGTTTATGCGATGGAACTGGATACGAAAAGAGCATTCCACACAATAACTTCAAACAACAGCTTACTTATGACAGGTACAGTGTCATTTGATTAAAAAAAATATTGGAAGTACGTTATACAAATTTTTTTTTTCCAGCTTTATGTACTGTAGCTATTTGCAAGGTAGGGGGACCAAATCTTCCCTGTCCACACACACACAACACAACTGCATGTAAAAGCGAGGTTGGGACATTACTGCCAGGCCTCTCTACTGGGGAGGGGTATGTAGGGAATGTGAGATGGGAGGAGGGGACTAGGTAAGATGAGTAGTAATTGGTGAAATGTGCCAAGTAGAAATTTGTGAAATGTACTGAGTAGTAAGTTGTGAAATTGATTTCTCTGTGGAATTTTTTCCTCAACCTCTTTTTTCTACATAGAAGAATATTCCTAAACTGTCAGTTCTTTTTAAGCTTGAATTTTTTTTCACAGTATTTGTCTGACATTAATAATACTTTTCTTCTTTTAAGGTGATAATTTTGATAGTAATTGAAGAAAATGCGTTCCTCATGAGGTTTCAGGCATTTATTTATGCTAATCAGAGTAATGCATATACAATAAAAACAGATATTTGAATGTACACATATGCATCCTTTGTTTTGAAAAATAAATTCTTAAAGCTATTTATAGGGTTGAAGCTGGTTAACTTATTTCAAAATCTATTGATTTGACTGAGTGCCTATTTATCTCTTCCCAAATAAATGGTATTATACATGTTCTGTATTTTAGGTGACAAATGTGCATCAAAACCTCTAAAAACAGTAACAATTTTTATAGTTTTATAAGTAGCTATGAGGAAAAAAATATGTTTAAGAAGTCAATAGTCAAGATTTTTTTTTACTTAATCTTTTTAGGCTTAAGAAAGTACACAAATTATAAAATGAGAGTCGCAGCCTCTACAACAATTGGAGAAAGTGCTTTGTCTGAAGAGAATGATATTTTCGTGAGAACCCCTGAAGATGGTAAATACATTGTTTGCAATGATGATTTGATTTCTGTATTGAAGTTTGTGCTTCTTCAGAAGACTGGTCACATACATAAGGAGGGGAAGGAAGTGTACAAATAAAATCAATGTTGAAATTATTAATCTTCTATCAGTCATTGACTTCATTCAGCACAATTTTAGGTAGATGCTGGAAATAGTGATGAAAACTGCAGCATGACCAGCAATCAACTAATTTCAACTCTGATAGACAAATGGGAAGAAATCTGTAGAGCTGAGGTTCCTTCACTGAAAAGAATATGTTCCTAGACACCATCTAAACCATAATAATTACCTTTGGGACTCCAGCTTTTTTTTTTTTTTTTGTGTTATCATATGGAAATTAGGTTGGTTTTGAAGCACCTGGAAATGGCAGCTTTCAACAATTCAGAAGCCATATTGATGTCTATAAGCAGAGCTGCTGAAAAAATGAGAGGTTTTTTGTACAGAATTATATTATATGCAGTTGTTTTTATACAGGTTTGGGGCTTTATTCATTTTAAGACTGATGAATAGTTTTAATGTAGGGTATAGTGCCACCTTATGAAGATTTCTGGATCTACCTTGCTTGCTTGCAAGGCAGTCTCCACTCATGAAGATACAGGGGCAGTACCTGGATTTTGCCTTTGCAAAGAGAACACAGGAATTTGATTTGCAAAGCAGAGTCATGGGTATCTTTTCTCATTTATATCAGGTTTTTATTTTCACTGGTTTCAGAAAGCTATTTCCAGTTTTTGCCAAAGTAATAAAGAAGGTAATTGTCCAGTTGTCATTCATCTCTCTCATTGCCAAATATGCTACAGTACAGTGGGAATAGAAGAGAACAAAGGATTACAGGATTAAAAATTATGCTGATTTATAAAGCTTAGATGATTGGAATAACCAACCAACCAAAATCTCAAATTGAACAGTGAAACTTCAAGCGCTCGTAAAGTTTTTTAAAAGTTGTATGCTTCTATGCTGTTAGGTTTTTTTGCAGAGGAAAGGCATATCACAAGAACAGAAAATTACCTGCTGAAATATATTTTTCTCTGAAAGTTTACAATTCCCTTCCTCTGACCATGACAGAAATTTGTTCACAGAGTGGAGTTTCAGGCCAACAATTTGTCTATTGGTATGAGATGCCCACAAGCCTAGATGAAACTATTGAGAAAGCCACCTATAATTCCTACCTTTTTACAAGGCTATGTGTAATTAGTCTTGTCTTGTTATTCTTGTTCTTTAATTTTCCTGAGGTAATTCAAGTTGAGATTCATGTCTCCTAGCTCTAGCCAATCTAGGACTGAAAACTTGTTTGACTCTTGATTGGTTGAACAGAGATATACCTCCAAATAAAAGATTCACAGCCTCTGTCTTAGATAACTCGTTAGGATGGAAGATACTAGGCTGTGGCATTCAAATATTGTTCCATGTCAGAAAAATTGCAAAATGCATTTCAGTTGAAAATTAAGCTTCCTCACATGGGAAATACCCATGTGGGCAGTCCTGCCATCCAGAGTAGTGGTCTGTTACAGTTAACACTTTTCATTCATGGGCTCAGAAATCAGGAATGAAAATGGTTCATAGGACATTTAGGCCAAAAAAATTCAAGATAGATTCCAAAATACCTATATACAGGTATTTGTACACAAACTGAATTGCATAATCCTGGGTTCTTATTACATTCTTTTACAATTTTATAGGCAGGTTATTTCAGGGGTGAAGTGATGAAGCCTTCAGAGGAATCAAGGTTGATATTCAGAGCTGATTTTATTCATAAGTGCAGCCCACTCACTCCTTCCACGCTTCCATGTGTTATTAGCTCAATGGAGTCGCATGAAATCCTATGTTGCCAGTAGATTTAGCCAAAACACTGCCCCGGAGCTGGACTTGTTTTGTGCATGACCTTCACACCAGCGCATGCAAGATTTACACTGGGGTCTTCATGGTCGTCAATTAGCAGCTGTATCAGTAAACTAAAGGGAGTTTAGTTACAGTGCGTACAGTCCCTTTCCTGGTTCAATCGTTGGTTGAGTTAAATAAGAGGGGTGGTTATTTAAGAAGAAAGCAGTAAGACAGCATTCAGACAAAGTTAAAGAACTTGAATTCGAGGAAGCCAGTGAGAGGATTTGAAGGATCAGTCTGCATTGAGAGCAGTAGACAGAAGAGATTTTTTCTTAATAGATGCAGTTTTGGATAGATTTGTAAGTGGATGAGAAAATAAATTCCACAAAAGCTAAAGTGTTTGGGATGCAAAAAGATGTCTAGTTTCATTAGTGAAAAAGAAGAAATACAGAAATTAACAGAGATAAAAGGTGGTAAAGCTTTGAGAAGGAGTGGGTGTAGCCCTTTGGGTACAGTTAGCTGTGCATATTGCTACAGTAACCTTCAGGATATCTAAATGTTAGGATCTAATAGGTTTATGAGATCAGTCCTATATTCAATTGATTGAAAGTCTCAGAAGCTGGTTTTTTTCTCTTTGATTTCTGTATTGCAGAACCAGACTCCCCACCCCAAAATGTAGAGTTAATAAATGTAACTGCAACAGAAATAAACCTGAGATGGTTACCACCTGAGCAGCCTAATGGTCTCATAACTCACTATGAAGTTCTGTACAGTGATTCCAATGATGTATTTATTAAAAATGCCTCATCTACAAGTATATCACTAGGGGAAATGAAGCCATATACTCTCTACAACATCTCTGTCAGGGCATTCACAAGACTTGGCCATGGGAATCAGTCATCTTTCCCACTTCTGGTGAGAACTTCTGAAACCGGTGAGTATAAAAATGAAAATATTCCACAATCAGCTGCTTTTTGCGACATTTGATGCCCAGATCAGTTTAATTAATTTTAAAAGTATGTGTTTGCCTTGCGAAGCAGTAGGTTTAAACCCTGTTTTCCCTTTTATATAGAAAACAAAAGTAAGGAAATAGTAAGGAAAATTAAGAAGTAAAGAAAACAGTGGGAAGTTGTATGCCTGGTGGATTTCATGGATTTTACTATTTGTCCATGAAGATTCCTTGTGTCTTGCAGGAAAATAATTTTTTTGGAGGAAAGGAAAGGTTTCAAAAAGTGAGTGTGATTTGGAATTCAAGTTATGAACTGAAATTTGGTAATAATTCAGTCCTAATGGTTAAAAAACCCCAGAATTCATAGATAAGGTGCTATTTTGTAGCAGACAAAGGTGTTTATGTTACTACAAATATTTTGGAGAAGCTAGAGATAAAATGAAATAGCAGAGTATGTGAAGTTTTTCCAAGGAAGGAAAGTAAAATTAGAATTGAGGATTGGAAAGGATCAGCATTAAAGAGGTATAACAAGGCATAGGAAGAGACTTGAAATAAGTAAGTAGCTGTAAGGTAGGATGATGTAGGGAAAGGGATATAAAATACAGGCAGAGGGTCATTACATTTTCAGTGGAGTTAAACAGGAGAGGTATTGGAGAAAAAACTGAGGATAATGGTTTACATGGAACAATAGATGTTTGGGTTATTCTGTAGACTCAGGAATGAAAGGTAACTGGGGAGACAGACGTGAAGGTTAGTTTCCTTTAGAACTCAACCATATCCAGGTAGCACTGGTATGATGATCATTCGTTTTTGCCATCTTCACCAATTTGCTGCCTCAGACAACTGCCTACTTTATCTATACCTAGAGCTAGCCCTGGAGCTAAGCATGCTCTGTTTATCACATTTTTCTCAGTACTGAAAGCCATGCGCATTCTCATGTCTCTCAGAAGGAGCAGGGAGATGCTCTGGCTCCTTGATTGTTAAGACACAGTGGAATTGCTATGAGTTCCTTCTTTTTTCTGTAATGAACTTCCATTTTTCCTCTGTGAAGTGGTTGTGGTCCGGGCCTGCCTAGCAAGTCAAGCTCTAAAGGAACAGGGACACAAACACCTAGTTTTAAGATTGCATTAAACAGTAGTCATAACAGAAGCACCAAGCTAGCTCTGCCAAGACATTGTGCTGCTTTCGGGGATTTTTTTTTTTTTTGTCAGATACCATAGGTATGTAGGCACCTGCCCAATGGATACAACGTCCTTAGACATAACCTTTTTTATTGCTGTCTTTAACTTAGATTAAGGCAATTAGTTCTCTCTCAGTGCCTAAGTCCCCTGATGCTCAAAACAAAAATTTGAATTCCAGCTGCCTGTGATAGAGATGAGACATCTTCTGAGATGAGAAGAATAAAAACAAAGCAGGATCTGAAGGACAGAACATTTTGAGTGAAACACAGCCTGTTAATGGGCTGGTGTGTTTGAAGAGCTCTTGGGAGTTCTCTGTTACCATTCTACCACGAAATTAGACAGAATTGTGGCCTGATTTCACTGCCTCTCATGGCATTTATTCCCTTTCTGGATGATGCTTAAGCAGAAATTATTTATACTTTTTAATGTGGAGTTTCATCAAATGTCAGGACATTTATAAGAACGTTTAGGGCATCCTAAAGCATACCCATGCCTTACTTGACCTTTTGGGCAAATTGTGCTGCCATTGTATCACTATTATTTTCTGGAACAAGATAGATTAGGCTATCAGACCAATTTTGGATAATGGAAAAAATACTTGTGTATTTTTTGGGGGACAGACAGACACATCCACACAAAACCCAATTGTCATGACACAGCAAGGGTCAGCTGCCCCATAAGGGACGGGGAGCCAAGAGCCGAGGGGGTCCCTGGGCCAGTGGGGTGGGGGCCTCACTAGCCAGGACTTGTCCTGCCAACCCTCAGTGAAGGGAGCAGGGCAGGTCTGGGGGTGGCAGCCAGGGGCAGCCCGGAGTCCAGATTGACAAACACTCCACAGTGATGAGGCAGGTCTGACATTGAGCCAGGAAAGTGAGTTAGCAGGTTCAGTGACACTAACCGAGTCAGACACAGCCCAGTGACAACAGAGCAGGTCTGTACTGATGGGGCCAAGCTGAGGTCAGGCTGTGACATCAGGCTGCAAGTTGGGGACTAAATCAGTGGTTCGCCGTGGCAGTGATGTAGCAGGAGATGTAGCTCAGACAGAGACAAAGCACAAGAACCCGAGCTGAAAGTAGCTCCCAGATACCAGTGGTCAACCCTGGCTGCAGCCTCACTGCAGCATTGCCTGCTGTGTGTCACCAGCGAGGAGGAAGCAGCCCTGGGCTACACTATTGCTAAGCTGGCTCGAGCCCCAGCAGCCAAACCTGCAGGAGGGGAGATGCTCTCAGGGCCCTTGCTGCAATATGTTGGGCTCCCTTTGTTTTTCCATACAAGTATTCATACAGTTTGTATACATCACCCAGGCAAAAGGAAGAAAATGCAGGTTTCTGATACAAAGTGTAAATTATAGCAGTACAACATGGAAAATCTCCGAACAAGAGCTAGCTTGGAAGACTGCAGTAATAGCTAAGGAGTGTTAGAAGGGAAGTTTAGCACCATGTTCCAGATTTTTTTATCTGGGATGTTAAGGTGATTTCCATCAATTTGTTTTTACCTTGTTACAGTGTGTGTCTGTCATTTGTTTGATCTTCCAATTCAGCCTCTTTTAAAATCTATTTTGTACAAAAAATAGGATAAAAATAAAAACATTTACAATGTGTTTCATTTAAACCAGTTTAAGACAATGTTTAATAAATCAATGAAACTGATGAGTCTAAATTTGTCTTCTAGTTCCTGATTCTGCACCAGAAAACATAACCTATAGGAACATCTCATCCATGGAAATTGAATTATCATTTTTTCCACCATCCATTCCCAATGGAATCATACAGACCTACACAATATATCTCAAGAGGACTAATGAAACCGAGCAAAGAGTCATAAACACTACTTTTCTGACTATACGTATTACAGGCCAGTATATAATGATCTGGAACTTATGGCAACTGTAAATTGTTCTGAGAAGGGATCAGTAGACTGACGCAGATCAATTAGTTCATTGGTTGGACATGATCCTTCTTGTCCTTACATAAAGTTATATGCTGCCTGTCCTGAGAAGTAGCCTGTTGTGTCCTGCAGTAATGGGGTGGAATGGGCCACAACTGGTATAGGGTCTAACATATATCTCCTTGTATTTTAGATGTTTCAAGTACAATTAACTTCAGTAGATTTCTTTGCATATCTGTCTTCGTAATAAAGTAAACAATGAAGTGACCTACATATCTTTCTGATCTTATTCTGGATAAAAATAAATACTTCCCTTTCCACTCACCTTTGCATCTTTTTCTATGTTCTGTCATTATTATTGAGGCATGACACAGCAGTTAATGCTGGGAGCTTAGTACCTTAACTGGTAGATTTTCAGAGTACAGCCAAGGACAAACTGTAAAGCATCCTAGGAATATGAAGTATAAACTGGTAATTAGGACTTTGCACCTTTTTTTGTTCATGAAGAATACTTTGTGTTCAAGTTTTCCTGATGCTTATTTCAATCTCTAAAGACACAGCTCATTGTAAGCGATGGGCCTATTCAGCATTTCAAAACTACTTATGGTCCATTAAAAACCCAGTTTGGCCCACTGAATGGTTGGTTTACCGAATTCTTCTTCTTTATTTAGATTTAAAGAAATATACAGAATATACTGTAGAAGTGTCTGCTAGTACTGCAATGGGGGAGGGCCTTCGTAGTGCACCTCTGCATATACTGACTGATGAAGATGGTAAGTCAGAACAGAAGCTGCAATGTATCATTGTCTGCCTGTAGTCTTAAACTAATCTTACACTTTATGTCAGATATGTATAGGTTTTATATACTTTTTTTGCAATTATATCCTTGTATTGATGTCTGTATCTATCTACACACAAACATATGCATCTATCTATCTATCTATCTGTTTTTTAATATATTTATCAATACAACCTAAGTGAAATGGCACAATTGCTGTGCACGGACATTTGGTCTTACCAGTATCTTATGAATTTGAAGAATCTTAATTTACTAATATTATTTTAATCTAATACACCACATGGTAGAATTAAATATTGTATTTGGTTGTGCAGACATGTGAGAGCTGGAGAAAGGGAAAACCATCAAAAGGCAGCTTGAAAGGTTCAGGGACATTTCTGGTTCTTTTGTTTGGAGATTTTTGGTTCTTCTAAACAGATGCATGTATAGATACACATATATAGATGTAAAATTATTAATGTTACGAAAATGCTCAAAATGCATTATCTGTAGGACTGGACTTCCAAATTGAGCAGGGCAGTGTTCTGCACTGCAGGCTGAGGATAGAACACAGTCATTGCATCCTCTGCTAATTAGTACAGTAGGTCACCAATCAGCAGAGGAACCTTAAAATTATATCTGTACCCAATTTAGTTGTAGGAGATTATCATTGGTCCCCTCTATAGTTTCTGGAGGGGGAATCATGAAAAAAATTCAATGTAGAATCTTAACTTAGGTGCTGTGAAACACAGTTTGGAGGAACCTGTGTCTGTCCCTCTCCGTTGCTTAGGGAGGAAGTCTCTGGAAACCTAGACTAAAGCGGTATTGACACAAACATCCCACCAGCCATTCCCAAATCAAGTCTCTTTTCATGTCTTAGGGAGCACTGACTTGCCTAAGATCCAGCTTTTGATGATAATGGATCTTTACAAATCTCCAAGATGTTGGTGGGCTTACATTCACACTGTCAGTAATAAATCTTTGCTCAAAAGTAATGTTGCTGGAGCACGCTGGGAACAGCTAATTTGGATAAATCCATCTTCTGCATAGCGTATTTTTATTTAGAGCAATGTAGATTCTATTCTTCAGCAAAAAATATCCTCTGAATATGAACCGTAGAATGAACCAGACATGCCAAAAAGATGACATTCACAGTATGACAGATCTTTTATTATATAGCCACTGAGGATAATATAATAAGTAAAACACTAAATACAGCTGTCACCATTTTTCGCTAGTAAATACAGACATTCACTGAATTCAGTGAACCTTTGTGCATGAAAAATATTTTTTTTCTTAAATGTACAGAGTTCTAAAATCTTTATGCCAACTTTTGAGATGGTGAACGAAGGAACAACAACTGAAAAACAACAATATTTATAATACACCACATGTTCTTTATTCACAGGAACACAGTGTTCCAAGGTTCAGACCAAATGTTTCATAGATTTGCTAATAGCTATGCTCATATTCTCAATTTTCATGCATGACTACAGCTATGACCTGAATTTTTAGTGCATGATGCTTTCTGGTTTAATTTGACAAAAACAAAAGTAATTCTAATATTACTTCATAGTCGTACATATATCTGTGAATCAAGATGAAGAAAAAGATTTGCTTCTCAATAACATGCTAATACAAACCAGTATCACTTATGCATACATGGGTATATTTTTCCTCAGCAATATTTATATGAACTTTAGACTGAAATCAAACATGGTCTAACATTTTCATTTACTTACATTGTTTCCCTACACGATTGTGATATGGTGTCGTGTAGAGTTCATCTTAAAATGAATTTTAAGGGTCTCAATCAATGCCTATCTTTATATTTGCACTTGTGACATGGTAAATGCATGAATATGGCGCTTATTTGATGGAGTAAACAGATTTTACCGCTGCCTAGTATCCCACATTTTTATCATCTCCCAATGCCATGCTTATCCATTTTTCCACCTTTTGGTGCTTTGTATAATTCTTTACAGCACCTCTTTTTCCTCAGGGGAACTATTTTGCTATATTTTACATGTGTTCATACCTATAAAGCTCTTGCTTTTATTAGAAGGGGAAAAAAAACCTACAGCAATGTACTTGGACAGTAGGTGAATCACTATGACCTACCCGTTGCTGTTTTCTCATGAAGTACTTTTTCCATTGAATCACAGAAACAGATGTTCTAACACCACCATGCAAAATCTTCTTTTATCATCTGTCAGAAAAAGGAAAAGAAGCTGTGCCTTAACATTAGTTGATGGATACTGTACTGGTGTAGTACAAAGTTCACTTTCCATCACAAATAATTAAAAACCTATTTAAGGATGCTGTGTATCCCATCGATCTTATCTGTTTAACAAGATGTTGTGTCCTGTTCTTTCATTTTATAGCTCCGAGTTCTCCTCCAGAATCCCTCTCGGTAAAACAGTTGTCGGGTGTCACTGTGAAGTTGTCATGGAAACCTCCGCTGGAGCCAAATGGAATTATCCTCTATTACACAGTTTACGTCTGGTAAGATTTTTCTGGAAGTAGTTCTGAGGATAAATATTAATCTGTAACCTATCAGGAATGTTAGGTTTTTCTTACACAATGTGTTGATTACACATTTTTTGAGAATGAATATTCATCCAGCACTTAAAATACTAGCCTTTTGTATATACAAAGTCAGGTATAATGTAGTATCTGAAAATTGGAGTATTAAATATTTTGTAAGCATTTTCAGCATTTTTCTAAAAGTTACATTAAGATAAATGAATTCAAATTTAAGTTAAAGCATGGTGGCTATTTTCATTATATTCTGATTAGGGCTATTTTAAGGCAGGGCACAAGCCTATGCTAAATTGTCAAGGGGATTTGAAATAGGCTTAAAATAGAGCAATATTGCTTCCTTTTGTAGAAAGTGTGTAAAAGCAATGTTAAGAGTTTTTGGATGTGCTATCAGTTATGTCTACTTTTATATTTTGTATTTATTATATTCATAGCAAATGAGTATTTTTTAAGATGTTTTTCATTTACTATGTTGGGGTTTTTTGTATCTCTCCTTTCTTTTTACCTATTTTTTTTTTTTATTATTCCTCCTGGGATCTTTTTTCACCTTTAAAAAAGAGTTTTGTCACCTTAAAACTTGCAGCTTCTATCCTATTGTCTGAATAATATAGTTTGATCTAATGATGTGGCATCTTTTCAAAGGTCTATGTATAACTTCTAATGGGAATGAAAAGATTTTTTTATTGATCATTTTTAATATATTGCATTTGTGCTGTACCATTTTATTGCCACTACTAAGGTGCAGGAAGCAAATGCTAACATGCACGTTATGAGATGTGAACCAGATGTGCAAATCAGCAGTCCTTATAAACACACTACTATTGAGCTTACATTTATTATTTTAATGTTACTTGACAGTTTTGGGGTAGGATTTGGCCTCAGTTCCTAGTGATTTTTTTTTTAAATTAGAGCTTTTAGTTAAGTTGGTGATAAAGTGAACAGGAGTGAGTTTGTTTTTCGAGAAAAGTTAAATTTGGCTTGTCTTGTTAGTTCTACTGTATTGGCAAGCTCTGGTGCTGTTTAACCATGAAAACATTAAATTAAAGACTATCATCTAGCTAGGAAAGTTACTTCACAATAAGGATTATGTTTTTGATACAGGCTGGCTTCAAAGACTTGAGGTTATACAACTTTTCATCCTTATATTGCCTTAAAGCTTACTGCTTTTGTTATTTTTACAAATGAATTATTAAGAATTATTTTTTAAAAACTGTTAATTGATCTGTCTTTCTAAATATTTGAATTACGCAACCACAAAATTTTTTAAGTAAGTCTTGTCCTTTTTCCTTCCATATTCTCCTTGCTCTGTCTTATCTGCCCTTACTGTGCCATATCTAAAATTAGAAAGGCATTAGGTATCATCTTGAGGAAAGGACACTGGATAAAAACTCCTGTTGCCTTCAAAGGGGCCAGAACTTCATTCCTTCCTTGGAGGGTTTTTTCGGGGGGGTGGTGGTGTGTGTAGGTATGGATGTGGGGAAAGGAGCGTAATTTTAAGTATTTATCAGAATTGTCTATACAATTTCATAAAATGCATTGCAGCGTGAGATTTGACAAGGCAAACTGTTGTGCCGTGGTTGCTGCTTTTGAGAGGCATTCAATATATTTTGGGGAAGATTGTTAATCCCAGAGCTTCTCAATAACGCAGAAAGAGGAAGGCTAATACAGCTGGCAAATAAATATTCCTTCACTTAAATATATTGCAACAGTATAGAGAACTTGGTAACCTTTCTTTAATGGATTGGGAACAAGAATCCACAACTCTAGAATAGAAAGGGTAATACCTGTAACGTTTTTATTGTTATTATCTTTCATGGAATTTGTCACAGGACAAGGTGGTTTTGAGTGCTAGCAGGTAGCAAAGCCTGAGTCTGCAATTCTAGAGTATTAAAGGTATATTAACAAAATTGCTGAACTTGTATATAGCTATTGTCTTTTGACATTATCCTGTTCAGCAAATTTTTGTGAGATAATTACTGACAAGATCTACTTTGAAGTACAGATTTTTAGGAAAATATGGTAGTTGTCTCTGTGAAGTGAAAGTATGCAATTTCTTAGAACCTCTTTTGTCTGGGTTTCTGAAAGATCTCATTTAAAACTTAATAATATTATTCTTCATTAAAATTCCTTGACTTAGCTTATTCTGCTAGGTATTTTCTTTCTCATCTGTGAAGACTGCACTCACTTTGATCAGTGTTCTCTTATTATTTTGATTGCAGTCAAATTGATTGTTTCTAAACAGAAAATCAACTTTTCTTGAAAGACCCCAAGCTTTTGTTCTTCTTCCCAACTATGCCTGATTGTGAAAACATGTCTTGGCAAATAGGATGTTATCAGAATGCAATTACTCAGAGTAGAAGTGTTTGCAGCACTAAGCTGTGGATTTTCTTCTTACTTAAATTATAACCAGCTACGTTTTTCCATACTAAGAATATATCGGGCAAAGATCCAAGAAAAGATGTCTTTTCTTTGTATAGAATTCAATAACTGCAGCTGCAACCTTTTATATGTCTTTACTGAGTATTCAAAATGTCAGAAGTTTGGGAAAAATGTAATGTTGTTAACTTTCTCTGTTACCAATATCATATCAAGAGACATTCCACTCAAAATTTGAAAGGGATAGGGCAAATTTAGTTTTTTCATTCTCATACATTTTCTCATTCCAATTGTTTGTTAATGTAACTTCATTTTAGGAGTATCAGATGCTGATCTTTGCTAATGGGACATTCATTCATTACCAAAGGATGAAAATTAGCCCATCTAATAATTTTGAATCAGCCTTTTCTTTTTTTTTAGAATTAGAACTCATTCTCTTGTTTGTGAAGAGCTCCAGAGTGACTCCTGGAGCAAGATATTTGGTTTTACTTGTCAAATTATCATCCCTGTATGAAATGCCATTAAAGACACAGGGCACCCAGTCATATAGAAATATTTGCAGGAATGGAATGTTAGCCAACTTTTTTTCCTGCTATTTTTTTTCATAAAAGATTAAATTAATTTAATGAGGAATAGCAGACTTTTTGAATTCAAGTTAGTTATCTCTGTATCTTATTTTACTTTCTGATAATCATTTCATACCTATGGTAATACCAGTGTTTTATTAATGTTACATCTCACAGTCTTTCTAGGCGGGTTTTGACCTGACTAGAGTTCCATTCTGATCCCCTGCTACATTCCACCAGAATTAACTCAGCACCAGCTAATTCCTGTTCCATATCATCTTCTATTATTCCATTTATAACTTCAGCCTTCTGACCAATTTCACAGAGTCACAGTAGAGCATGCTCCCTGCTATAATCTTTTTATATTTCGCTATTCCTGTCCAGGGAGACAGTTTAGTTATGCCCTACTGTGTCCTTTCCAAGGGTACCACATAACCATTTGATAGCAGTTACTAGATGGACATGGTCCTCCTTGATATTCCATGTAATCATTGTCTTTGCTGATGTAATTTACAAATATATTTCTCTGGGTTTTGGGTTTTCTTTTTTTTAAAAAAAGCAAAATTAAGAGTCCTATTGTGATGCAACAGTACAAAAGCAAGCTTTTCAGCATAAAAGACAAAAGTTATCCCAGCCTCTTTTTAAAGCCTGAAATATTTGTATTTTCCACAATATTGCATTTTTCAATTTTATACTGTATGCCACAGTTGTATACATACAGAAATGTTACGTGTATATATAATTAATGAAATACTTTTTCTTTAGGAATAAAATGTCAAAAAGAAGTGTTAATGTAACAGAAACATCATTGCAGTTCACGGACCTGGAAAATAACTATGATTATAGTGCTTACCTAACAGCAAGTACAAGATTTGGAGATGGCAACATAAAAAGTGATACTATAACATTCAGAACTTCTGAAGGAGGTAAGCTTATATATAGTATGAATCTTTAATTTCATTCAGCCTTACATTTCCATCAGCATTATTTAAGTTAATAAAGCTACTGAAGTAGAAGTGACATTTGACTGCTCAAGAAGAGGCGTTCTACCTGTCTATTTGTGGGTGTCTCTGTGTCTACACGTATCTATGGCTCTATAAAATTATGATTGGTATTTCTGGTAATTTATGGAGCAAAACTTTGCACTTCCCTTCAAGACAGGTAAGATTAAAAGAATTTCATTTTAAATTTTGAAATAAATCAAATTAATTTTATAATGTATTTTAATAGCTCTTTGCTTTATCTTGCTGTGACACAACTTCTGATAGGGAAAAATACTCTTTAGAGTCTCTCACAAGTCTGAAATGGTTTTATTTTGAAAATAAAATCTGTGATGGTACAGTGATTTGTTTATTCTATTTTAATGATTTTATTCCAACATGGTAGACAGCTTTTATAAATGATCATACTATATACTGTGCTTTGGAAGTCATTCAGTTTAATTATTGTATCTGGTTTTCCTATCAATTATATTGCTACGATCAGTTCCAAAATGGATAGTATGCAGGCATATTTCAGAATCATCCTACAGAGGTGAACTGACTTCCCAACACACAATCACTGGCAGGGTTAGTATCTATCCAAACCATCCCTCAAAAGACTGTCTAAATCATAAGGTTGTAGGTATTCCCAGTCTTTGCTGTTGAAGAAGTTATGGAAGCATGAACTGACTTTTTAGGGCAGGATTTGTAGGAACTGATCCTGGAGTTACCTCTCCAATTAATATTTTAGTATTTTATACAAACTAGAACAGCAGAAAGCAAGAGAGATAAGGTAACTTACAGTGTTCAGTACTCTACTGCATGTTGTGTACTTTCTTGGATGGCGAGAAATACAGATTTAAATTCTCTTAAGCTGACTTAAGGAACTGAATTTGAGTCTCCTATATCACTGTGCTGCTGAGAAGGACCATATGCTGCTATTCTTTACAGGAAAGGAGAAGAGGCTAATTGAAGAAGACTTACAGAGTCCTTCCTACATGTTTAATAGGCTGAGGAAAGAGCAAAAAACAAATGATCATACTGTCCAAGCTTAAGTATCTGGTTTACCTACATGAGATGGGAGCCTGAATTCTGTTTATAATCAGCAAAGAGAGAACAAGGCTTTTAATTTAGGTTTTCTGAAACAAATCCTTGTTTTTCCTCTTAACTATATATGGAGCATAGCTTAACTCAGTCAACTTCCATGTCTTAGACTTTCCATGTGCCCAAACCAGTAAGTACAGGACGAATTCTGTAAGAAAAGAGTAACTGTTTACAAATGCAGCTAAATATAAATGGGTCTGAAAAAACAGGGGTTTAAAAATTTATTTATATCTACTATTTTATTTCATCAATTCCAGAAGCAGTTTTTATACGATAGTCAGAAATACATTTAATGTGACACAGGATGTTGTCAAACCTATAGTGGATGTTTCTTGGGCACTAAAACATATAAAAACCTATGCTAAAACTTAACATTTTTCCAGCACCAAGTGATCCACCGAAAGATGTTGTGTACAGAAACCTTACTTCCACATCAATAATGCTATTCTGGTCTCCTCCTCAAAAGCCTAATGGAAATATACTGTACTACTCAGTTTATTTCAAAAATAATTCAGGAATATTCATACAGGTAAGCTTATTTTATTGAATTCTACAAAAGAATAATATAAAAGTGTTCTAATAATCCATTAAAGATTAAACTTATTTTATAGTTATCAATATATTGCTTTTTCATATTTCCTTTATCACAAGGCATCTTTTTAACTTATAATGACAGAAGCACATCTTGAAATCGTATATGTTGCATTGTGCATCTCATTGGACATCCATATTATTAAGATTAAAGCAAATAGATTTTGTGTAGTATTCCATATTGCAAAGTTTATATGTACATATATATACATACACATACATGTAATACATATATATGCACAGCATATGTAGATAGATAAACACAAGACCCATTACATTCATTGCACATCCTTGAGACTATTTATTTTAGTCTAATCTATCAATTTGAATAAATTTCTGTAACAGTTCTGGTTTTACTCTTTTAATGCATGTTTATACAGTACTGAAAATAAGAAGATAATATGAAAGTAGTGAATACATTATTATTTCATATTTCTGTTAGTCTCTAAATGAAGTTACTGTTTAGTATATTGAAACAAAGATATTGAGACAAATAAAATGTTATTTATATTTTTTGGTGATCCACACATTTCCATGTAGGTTTATTTTGTTGCTACTTTGATCCTTAATTGTGCACCACATTTATTAATTGCATATATAGTTTTTCTGTTCTCCTTTCTAAGAATATATTATGATACAGAAATATAATAAGAAAGAAGCTTCATTTACAGGTTTTTGGTTACAAGCTTTACACATGTGGAAGAAAAGAAACAAATATAAATTAATGAAGAAACTAATGCATGAAAAATTACCTCTACTGCATAACTTTATACTCAAGATATGTCTAGTGTGAGGTATACATGTGTTTGGGGATAACTAGAAAAAAAATTCACAAATTTTACAAATACCTGTGAGTGAATAATTGCGGACATACGTCACTGTATACACTTCTCTGACTTCTGTGAAGCTGTGTGGTTGCCAGGCTCTGTCTGCATAGTTTCAGATGCAAGCAGGACCATGCCATGAATTCACATTCTGATGAGATTAAAACCAGGGCTACAGTTCAGAGCTTCAGCCTCTGCTTGCGCACACTGCTATAGCAACACCATTTTTCTTAGCCTAACAAATCACTGGAGAAACCTTTACACCAGTGCATTACCTGAACTAGCCCATCCTGTGAAGAGTGTCTACATTTGTCTAATTCCTGGACAACTCAAGCCGGTTTAAAGGAGGACTATGGACTTGGGCTATTCCTTCCTTTAGAAAGGTGGAACTCTGAGGTGAATGAGTATGGTGAAACTGGTACACTGAGAGCTATAATGCCTCTGGATGTGCCGAGGAGTCTGGAAATGAAGGAGCAAGATAGGGAAAATGGAGCACAGAAGCATTGGCCCAGCAAGGTTAGGGTCCAATTTCATTATTACGTGATGTAGTTGGGCAAGGGCAGGGCGGTGGCATGGGTGGAAGTTACTGCTGCTTTGGCATTTTATGCGGAGGATGGCAGAAACACACTGACAGTAGCTCCACTTCTGGGTGTGGGAACTACCATTTTCACTGTTTCAGCTTTGATTTTTAACCCATCCCTCTGCAGAAAACTATGAGCAGATAGGTTTTGGCTGCTGTTGCATCTGTCTCTTACTGGCCATGGGAGATCAATGTTATTCTCTTAAATCAAAATCCACTCCTAATCTGTCTGCTTCCCTTAACTCCCTCTGCCCTTCACATGCCTCTCTGTTCACTATTTGGCATGGCAACGACCGTATCTACATTGCACTCCTATTCAGTACCTTGGCATTCCTGTAGGTGCAAGACAGATTTCAAACAGGAGAAAAAAACTAGCTCTCCCTGTCTCTCTTCTGTCAGATATTTTATATTACTCCTTTAACAACAGAGAGATGCATGTGTGAAAGCCAGCCTGATATGTATATACATTATGTATATATGACATATACAGACAGTTGTAAGCTGTATGAGTGTATGCACACATACAGGTAACAACTATCTGTAACTTAGAACTATAACCATGTAGTTGCAGGGTCTGTTGGTAAGTTTTGTATTGCACACATTTGGAAAGAAATAATGCTTGGTTGGAATATGCTGCATCTAGGATTATGTTTATCCAAACTGTATTTTCAGTTTGGGAAATGCTACAGGAGAATTAAAAAAGTAGATCATATTTTCACATTTCTAGGAACCCCACCTTCTCAGACATCCTGCTGTAGGCAGCCATTCTCTGCCAGTCTTTCATCTGGTTCTTTGTCAGGACGTAATAACAGAGGTCAGAGTCTTAAAGCATATCTTCTAGATGCCTGAAACGCAAGCTGACTGAAGAATCTCAAGCAAATTAACATCTTTTAATGCTGTCATAATCTGAAATAGATATAAAAGTCATACTAAAACTACTGCTATTCTGTTGTCTTAAGTTGTCACTTCTCACATGTTCTCAAACTCCTCAGGCATATTAAAACCTAATGAATATAGAGCACTGCTTATGAATAGCAGTGTTAAAAGCAGGAAACAAGTAGCTGCAGAATAAAGCATTTTGTTTAGGGGGAAAAAAGCAAAAGACATGAGATAAAGGATACAGTTTACTCCTTGACATGACACAGAAGCTTGCAGGAAAAATAGTTTTCCTTTAAAAAGAAAAAAAACCCCAACAAACAGTTACATACCTTCATAGGGAAGAAAAATAATGTATAGTTTCTTTGCTTTACAGGTCTACATGAAAAATCACACTGTGGCTGTCCAGTCAGAAGGCCTGGGATGCTCAGACCTAGGATTCAGATCCAGAACAGCAGAAGGAAAAATTTAGTGATGGAGATTAGATTTAAGAATTTTGGTAGATGAGTGGGCTGTTTCTATGGGGATGTTGACAGGGTGTAGAAGTGTCAGAGAGGGAGGACTGACTGGTAGCCACATAGAAGAAACCATCTCTTGCACTAAGCTGGGTTCAAGTTGAGCTTTATCTTTGGTCTTCTGCTGCCATAGGTCTAGGGAAAATGCTACTTTTTGGTTTATGTTCACTACTCTGCCTTAGTGCAGTAAAGATCTGGCACGTATTCTGACAAAGGGCACTTCTTACCCAGATGACACGGCACTGTACCTCTTGTTCACATCACTTGTCACTGCTGCATTCCTACAATTCAAGCTTTCACTATTTGCAATAGCAGCTTTGCAATTTGTAATCTGTGATTTCCTTACATGATGCTTGGAGCAATCATACTGTCCAGACTTAGCAAGGAAAGAAGTCAAATAATCTATGGAAGTAATTGTCTCCTTGCTAAATACTGATCTATAAGAGATATTACTGACTTGAATAAACTCTTTTATTCAATCTCTCTATACTTGTGTTTTGATTAGCAAGAAAGTGGGAAAGGTGCTAATTACAAATATAAATTTATGCTTGGAGAAAGTTCTCCAGTGCAGGAATTTCAGTATAGATGACAACTGTCCTGCTATGCCAAACCAGACAGGGGAACCAGGAGCTAACTAGAGAAAAAAAGCCCACTGCCCTCTGGAGTCTGAACATTAGACTCCAAATCATCCAACCCTTGTCCTTGAAGACAACCTAAGCAAACATGACTTGATACAGTTCAGAGTGAAATTTGGCTTGGTCTGCACTCAGGATGCAGACAAGGGATGCAAGCAATGTCCTATATTAACTTAACAATCAAGCATTTTCTTTCACCAGTGTGACCAAAATAAGGATAAAAGGGGAACTTCCCTAAAATACACTGCAAATTTTTTAAAGGATGGTCTCAGAATGGTACAGCACACAAAAAGCAAGTATCTTCACTTCGGTTGGTACTGGAACAGTGTGCATTACACTCTCTGAGGGATGGCTTGGATTAGCCCTCAGTGTCACCACTCTCACCTGGTTGCCAGTCAAGTATGTGATACTCTAACCCAAGACAACAGTACAAAACAATGAACCTAAAGAAGGAAACCAATAATGAACCTAAAGCAGGAAACAGAACAGGGGAAAAAGGTTAACAGTGAAGAACAGCAGCACTGTGTTGTCTGTATACAACTAATTACAGCTTTATGCCACTGGAAGTTTCTGCTGCTTCCTGAGGTGAAGAAGATACTGCTTTCTGCTGACACTTTCATGGTGTGTGTGTATTGCTTACACTTAGCTGCTTTTAATAATCTGATACTTTGCTATGTCAAAACTTCTTTCATGTATGGATGAAGAAGGGGACAGAAGGAAGAATTTCTTCAGCTGTAGCCAAAGATCCAAAGCTGCTTGCTTTCATCTGCAGCCACAGTTAACTGTAAAACTTCCCATAGTGTTCTATCCCCAGGGTACCATTAGTGCAAGTTTCATCTTTTCTCATTTTGTACCCACACAGTTCTTCCTGCTCAACCCTACTCTTAATTATGTGTTCATTCTTTTCTAATATTTTGTCATGTCAGAAGTTTGAGGTAGTCCCCAGTCCTTGGGGTCCTCATAGTAAGGGGACTACCTCTTAAAACAGTTTTTGTTAAAGCACCAAAATGCCTGTTGTTATAGCCTTTGCGTTATTGGTTCACTGAGTCCTTAACTGCGAGACAGCTGACTAAATTGTAAAGGTATGCTTTTTAAACTAAGCTTTGGATTTTCAGCTGTTCATACCAATAAACTCCCATTAAATCTAGAATCAAAACTTGATTTAATACCTTTGACGTTTTTACCTTGAAAACTCAGAGAACTATTTAAGGCCCTTTTTTTGATTTTATTATTAGATATTATTATTAATTACTAATTATTAATAATTACAATATCTAATAATAATAACAATTATGCTTCTGGGTCAGAAGGTATTTTCTGTCATACTGTGCTTGAGCATCAGAAACTAGAATTAGAATTCAATCCTCTGTTTCTGTATCTTACCCTACCCAAGTGTAAAGCAAAGCTCTTCCCAGCCTTTTTCAGTTAGTTACGTGAAGATAGTGTGAGCTTCCATCTATGTTTAGAAGGAAATCATATATTAATGTGGAATCTCGTAGTATTTTTACTGATGCAACTTC
This sequence comes from Burhinus oedicnemus, assembly GCA_008921705.1. NCBI lineage: Eukaryota > Metazoa > Chordata > Aves > Charadriiformes > Burhinidae > Burhinus > Burhinus oedicnemus. Next base: position 6,820,776 of record VFFE01008014.1, on the reverse strand, counting down.
TGTTCTGCAGTCAAAACACAGGCTTGCATTTTCATTGCCAAACAAACTGTTTATTTATTTATGTTACATGAGCACTTGTGACTGTAGGCAAAACTAGGTCTTCAGGTATTGGCATAAAAATCTCAGGGAAATGAATGAGAGCGTTGCCTATTGTTTTCTGCAGTAATAAAATAATTTTGCCTGTGCAAAAAAAAATGATGGTTATGTTAGCCTGCAGTCTCAGCCTGTCTTTTTTAGGAAATAATTTAATTTAAAGCCAGCTTTGATTTTAAGGAGATGGAGGGTGCAAATAAGATGTAACACCAAAAAAAGTGAGCAGGCCAAATAACTGGAATGTGTACTAGAGAGTTCATCAGGGGGTTGAGCAAAATCCAGCTCACCGTGAAAATGTTGCTATGTAGAAAAATTAGCAGGAGTTCTTTGGTCCTGAGAAGTGCTGCCCATGCCATCTGCTTAACAGGGCAATGTGGCTACTGGAGAGGAGTGATACTGACTCTCCGAATCAGGATCAAAGCTTTGACTTCCTACCCAGTGCTGGAGCTGAATAGGCTTATGGAGTACATGACCTCTCAACAGTTTTCAAACTATAAACCAAACAGCTTTGGATCATCTAAGTCAGGTTCCCATAAAGCAGTGAGTGATTTGACACGTTCAGTTATGTGGTATAGCTGACCTCACGTAATCCGATTATCTTTTTTTTCCTTTTCAGTTTCCAGAATGGTTCATTCCAAACAGGAATAGCCTCCTCAGAGGGGCTGATTTAGAGCACTAACCTATTGCAACGGTCACAGTTTTAGTGGAATTTTTTATATAGTTCAAAAGAAAGTGGGGCTTGGTTCTGGTACAATCCTTTTGTTAGCAAGTAACTGCACAAGGAAAATCAATTCTGTCGCTTCCTTCAGTTTAACACAATTCACTGAATATAGAAATAATGGCATATTTTTAATAGGAAGGACAACTAAACAAAAAGGAACTGTTTATCGAGTGTTACGGTGAGAGCTCTGCCACTGGAAGTTTTAAATTCAAAATCAGACAATTTTCTGTAGGATCTATTCTCATAAAAATGGAATAAAATGAGAGAAGTCCTTTGATTTGCTTCATGCAGATCAGGCAAGGCAATCACATGTGTGATCAGGTAATGCATGAGCAATTAGCAGCTTTTTTGTTGTTTTCTTGATGCAATATGGATAAACACATTGCAATATTCCAGATTTAATGTGTTTTATAAAAAGATGGATTGGCATTCAACAACTACAGACAACAGAAGGAGTCAATTAGGTACTCTGTAGTACTTAAAAAGAGTAAGAATAGACATCTTACAGTAAATTACTTGAGTATTTCAGTAAAAATCAGTACACATTAGGAGTCAAAGTTAAGGTTTATGTCTCCTGAACACTATGGTGAATCATATTGCGTGGTAATGTCTAAATGGGAAACTAGAAGGAGAAATCAATGAATAAATAACATTTTCAATGACAACACTTTTTTTTTCTTTAGAATTTCACAAGTTATGGTAACCACAGTGATGTCAATATACCTCAGTCTGCAGTTCTGGATGAGTTGGCAAAATACAGCCATTATACTCTATGGTTAACTGCAAGCACAGCTTTTGGAGATGGAAACAAAACCAGTGACATAATAGATGTGTATACAGATCAGGATAGTAAGTTAATACTTTTTTTAATGTTCAGTGTATATCAGTACTTCCATTTATTAAATATTCACTAACTTCAAAATTATTTCACTGTTATGATGGCAAAGTTAAAAAAAAAAACAGTTTTCAACACTACAGTATTTTTTTTTACAAAGAAGACATTTTGATCTGAGTCTTTGTTATGTAATACTAAGAACATAGTTCACAAGCTTCTTCTTTGGATACAAGCAATAAAAATATTCTTAAACCATCATTAAGAGTCTTTTATTATTCAAATTTAAAATGGATGATTATTCATATATGCCTTCAATATATTTTGCTTCTGATAGTGAAACATAAATGATTTTTAAAAGTTGTACAAAATATTACAAATGAGATTTACAAACTAATCTTACTTTGGGCATTTATTTCTGTTTTAGTTTTGGATTCTTTATTACCATAATCCATGCATTTATTTTTTGCTTATTATCTCTCATAGTCCCAGATGGTTCTGTTGAAAATCTGGTCTATCAAAACATTTCCTCATCTTCAGTAAATGTAAGCTGGCTTCCACCATCCCAGCCAAATGGCTTAGTCTTCTTTCATGTTTCTCTAAGTTTATTGCAACTGGGAACCAATAAGATATTGTCTTTCCTTACTTACAACACAAGCATCATTTTTGACAATCTGGAGAAATATACTGATTACATTCTGAAAATCACACCAGCCACTGTTAAAGGATCTTCTGAGCTGCATGCTCTAAGTCTGCATATAAGAACTGATGAAGATGGTAAGATAAGTATATTTTATTCATTCCTAAGGAAATATAGAAAAAAAACTTAAATAGCTTTCTAAAAGAAAAAAATATTATTGTGTTTATTTTTCTCATGTTACTTAAAGCTTTTTTGTTGTACAATGACACAAACAACTGCTACACATTTCTGTGTTGAGACAATGAAATAGAGTTTTCCACTCAGAGCCCAACTTGAACTGATAGTTAAAAGACATTTTTCATTGTAACTCATATTTTTCTGAGCTTATCCTTGTTTTTTTCTTTCTTATTTCTTCCTGTAGTCCCAGAATCAGCGCCTATAATCAAAACGTTTTCCAATCTTTCAACTACCTCAGTTATGCTTTCATGGGACCCTCCTGTTAAGCCAAGTGGTATTATAATAAGTTATGATTTAAATTTATTTGGACCAGAAAGGAATAACTCATTCTCTACCACCAATAATTTTATCATCTTGGAAGACCTTTTACCATTCACATTATACAGCATTTATACAGCTGCAAGAACAACAAAAGGACCTGGTCCATCTACCATGCTTCAGTTCTACACAGATGAGTCAGGTGAGCAAATTTAGTTGTAACCAACTTTGAAATTTTGGCCCTATCTATCTTATATCTGAACATTCAGACCTAAGAGAGCTGGGTTGAAGGATTAATTTTCCATTGGTCTGTGCGTGAAGAGCTTTCAGAAGAAGGAGACACTATATGGGAAGTCTCTGAGTTCTCCTCCCACCACAGTGTGCAAAAGGAGGTCACATTCTGCATAGGAGTACAAAAATAACTCAAAGGAGAAATGTCTTTTGCCTTTGGAATATGTTACAGTTTGCCAAGTATCAGGGGTTTTGAAACAAGCAACAATACCTTTCTTTTCATCCCCTCACGTAATTGAATAATAATAAAACATCAAAATATTTCTGACACATTCTCAGGTTTCCTTTACATGGACCTCCTCTCACCTGCATGGTAAATGACATATCTTATATATATTGAGTTGCTCTCACTATATAATGTAGGAAGCAAAATATATCACATCCCAGTAATATATGTAATACAGCTTTCGTTAAATGCCTTCTTTCTGACAATGGGGATGTTTAAGTGATGAATAGATTTCTTAGCTCTCTAAGAAGATCCCTTGCTGACTAAACATGTATTCCAAATTAATGGAATTTTTCATGCCAAAAAGAAAGAAAAAGATTAAAATAGCAATGAACTACTGTTTTGTTGAGCTCAGATAAAAATGGTAACAAACATACATATATTCTCTTGCTTCGCCACTGTTTGGTTTTGCCTGGATTATTTATAATTTGGAACTCAAGAGCATTTCTCTTTTGCAGTGCCATTAGCTCCACCCCAGAATCTGACGATTACCAACTACACTGCAGATTCTGTGTGGCTAAAATGGGATCCAAGTCCTCAGCCAAATGGTGTTATTATGAGATATAATTTTATGATTTATCAAAACAACACTGACAAAATATTTTATCAGGTATGTTTATAATTAACAGTGTTTAATTATTTTTTGGCAAATACGTACTTTTTTCATGCTTTAGAAACAAAATATATGACAAATATTTTAAATGTCTGTTATGTTCCTGGAATTATGAAGCTCCTCTAAATTCCTGTTTGTTAAGACAGTTTACTTGCCCTCCCACCATGCCTGTAATTCAGTTTTTAAAATTAGATAGAAAAAAATTCTTCGATTTTAATTTGCTTTGAGCTTCTATTATTTCATTAATAATAAGCTTTATTAATCTTTAGTTCATACTTCAGTGTAAGTTTGATGATAGAAAATGACAGAAGTTACTTCTTTTATGGCTACCTTTGTTTAGCTACTTAGTATCTGCGGATTTTCAAGGTTCAGAAAGAAAGATTTTCCCAGTCATCTTGAAAAATGCTTAAAGACTGTTTAGAGGTTTGTAGCTTTTTATTTTTGCAGAATAAGAATAACTGAATAAATTTTAACTGAAATAGATGCTATAAAATTATGTACAAATTGATCAAGGCATTTATATCTGCTTAAGTCTGGTTGCTTGGATGGCATCAAGAAATGCGCCATGAACTGTAAGGGCAGCAGGCTGAGGCCAGGATCGCATCTCAGGCTTAGAAACTACATACTGAGTTCTGTTCACCGGAGACACTTGTAAAAGCTTCAGGGAAAAGGCATTGCTGCAGTAGCTATGAGTTTAAGACTTGTAGTGTACAGTGTGTGCGGGGACTGTGTGGAGCTCCATTACTCCAACTCCCTCAGCAATACAGTCCTTACTGCAGAGACGTAGCATGCAAGAAAAGTGCTTGTGCTGTTGTTAAGGGTATACATTGTGGAAATCAGTCCCCATGGGGTGGCCTGCTCTTCTACCCCCCTTTATGCAGTCTGCTGTTATTCCCCATTGTGGAATGAAGTGCTGTCATCACCTCAGTTTCTTCCATAATCCTTGGAAGAGGGGGAGCACAATGCGTGTGCAGAAGAGGAACAGTGGTTTCTACAGCCAGCTGCCTTTGGAAACACATTCTTTGGGTGCTTATGGAGGTCACCAAAGATTATTCCCCACTGTCCATCTGAGGCAGACTCAAACCAAATTAGAATACAGGAACTGGCCAGAGCACTTGAATGCATCTGCTATGCCTTACATTTCTTCATGTTTTGTAATGTTATATGGGCAAGAAATTAGATTTAGGTTGTGACAGCAAGACAGGAAGAGTAATTTTTACAGAAATATTGTAGTTAGGCACCATAACGTGGATCCCACAAGATGTTTGCCAGGTTTTCCTGCTGAAATTCAGCTCTTTCTCTGCTGCTATTATAGCCCTCTCAACATTTGCACAAAATATGCCTTGCATGCTCTGGGAAAAAAAGCTACCAGGAACTGAACTGTGTTTTTTAGATTTTTTCAAAGCTGCGTGCCTGGCTTAGGTAAAGTAAAAGAAATTAGAGACTATGACACATGACCTCTTCCACTGCAGAGGTGTAGTAAGGATGTAGAAGGTGAGAGAGGGTTGATGTGGCGATGTGGAGGTGACAAGAGTTTTAAGTATTGGTTAAAAAAGGCATATGTGGAGTTAATCTGTTCGAACAACGCTATGGTGATTATGATACTATCCTTTGGCATATCTTCCTCACAAGCCACAGCAAAAGAGGGAGAGGAGAAAGGAAAGGAAGAATTTGACCTTGCATTCTTTTTCGTTGGGCTCAGGGACTGCTTTGACTGAATGCTACTCAGAGTAGAAGAGGCAAGGCTCTAAATCTTTTGTTCATTTCAGGGGGTTTAAGGTGAGGCCCACTATGTTTGCACAGATTAGTTGTGTACTAATAATTTTTCCTTCTTTAAGAACATTTCAGGTTCAAACCATGAGGCAAACCTTGTTGGATTAGAACCGTTCAGCCCCTATTTTATCAGTGTCTCTGCATATACCAAGCTTGGGAATGGCAATCAGTTCAGTAATGCTGTCCAGTTTACAACCATGGAATCAGGTTAGACGTGACTTTTTCTAAGCTGCAGTTCTGTTTATATGTATTTTCCTTGTATGGTTGAACAACAGTCTTCCTCTTCTCTCCAAAGAAAATGTAACATAACACTATCTCATTAGCTTCTGCCTGTGTAACGCCGATTCACATTCCTATTGTACCGGATAGGCTGGGTTTGAAGTTTGATGTCGGAAGTGTAGAATTAGAAATGTCCTCATCTGAAATGAGAGGCTTATATGGCTACTATAAATCTTTTAATAGCATCACAGATAAAGGGAGGAAAATTAGATAGATATCAGTCTTGGCAGATCAAAGCGATAATTCAGATCCCTTTGAAAATAACTGAAACTTTAGCACTATCAAAAGCAGCTGGACAAAAGATTGGCAAATGAACTGGAAATCGTATTAAACAAATACAGATTTTTAACATTTTTTGTAATTTATTTTGGGAAGGGAAGCTAGCCACTAATTAAATATCCTAATTTGTTAGATCTTATTCTTCCTGACAACTGGGGAGGACTATGCAATATAGCTGGCTTAATTAATTAATTATGTACAGTTTTGTCTTGTGCCTTCGACATGTCTTTTGAAGTTGCAGGTAGTTTTAAAATGAAAAATTGTATCACATGGAAGTGAACATTCACAACATTCACTAAAGAGAGTCCAGGAGCTCTGCAGGTTTGTGAAACTGGCCTTTTTGGAAAGCTGTAGCTTCTTTGCCAGGTCAGAGCAATCCCCAGGCTCATGTATTTTATAAGGTCTGTCAGTGCCAGGGCTGTGTCTGAACGCTCAGGTTCCTTTTTTCGGACAGCAAAGGGAGAAAATGAGGTATCAAAAGATCCCATATGGTAACTACAGCTTTTCAAGACCGCACTTCCAGTGAGATGTTCTTTCCAGAGCTGATAAAACAGGGATTCTGGGAAAAACTATGCTATTTATCATACCTAGCAGTTACAACACCATGAGAAATCTGGACCATCACTGAACTGGTTCGGGTTGGCTGTTGGATCCCTGCAGCTGGAGATTGTCCTGCCCAAGAGCCATGGTCATCCACCAGTTGTCTCATTTCACCACTGACATTCCATACTCATGGTACTTTCTTCAGAAGTGCTGGAGACACATTGCCCACAGGAGCATGGTCTAGTCATTTTACAACTTTTTCTCAGATTTTATGCTCAGCTAGTTGCAACATTGTTTCTTTTCCCTCCAATCCAGATTTTGGGCAATTGCTGGATCAGTTCTTCATTGAGTTCGTCTAAGGATTCTGTCTCTAGTCTTTATTAAAAATGCCAGTTAATCTTCTTTCTTCCGCAGGTGCTGCTTTTTAAAAAAAGATTTTTCTTTGAACTGTGAAAAGGAAAGTAATCATTTTAAAGAGATTCATTTACCTCTATGCAGTGATAATGAACATGTTTCCTTCTATTTCTAGTATCTCACTGACAGTCTTTTCAGTATTTTGTGGATTCCTGGACATGTTTCAATGGAGGAAGTAGGTTGCAGCACCCATCACTATGTATTAATTTTCTCTTAGCTGGTACAGCTAGCACTTTAGCCCTTTCTGAGATACTTTTTCATTGTTCTGTTTAACCAGTTGTTCACAGGTAATTGCTCTATTTTCAGCATGAGTATAGTATTTGCTGCCTTTTATTAAATTTTTATGAGCATTTAAAAAAAAATCTCCTGCTGGAACCAGCAAGGAGGTGGAGAACAGTAAGGTAATAGCATTGATGTGACAGCTTTGAAACCTGCCCAATGACTTCTGCTCAGGTCGTGCCTCTGCTGAAAGGACAGAGATATAATACAGTGCCTAGAAGAAACAAAGCCAACATAGATAAGGAACTTCTGCTGTTGATGCTGTTGTGGAATATGTATATGGGTTTCACACTACTGTGTATGTTTTACTACACTTTGATTAAAAAAACATGGGGAAAATATGAGCAGATGTGAAAATAAAACTGGAGCACACAACTAGGAAAAAAGGCCAGATAGATGGCTGCTTCTCTTCCAAGTACTAGCATCAGTCATGTTCATAGTAGCTGGAAATGAACTGTCTAATGAGGACAAAGACATATTTTTGTTCTCTCAATGTGTTTCTTTTACAGTATCAATTTTTCTGCCACTGGAATGTTTGACCCTTGCTATGAAGGCTGGGTCTGCTTCTCTCGCTACATTGTTCTGTGATTACCATTTTAATTGTGTGGGAATGTTAATCTTCGGTGCATGTGTATCTTTTAAGTACCAGATGCTGTCCAGAATGTTCATTGTATTGCAACGAGTTGGCAATCGATCCTAGTGCAGTGGGACCCTCCTGCTTCATCCAACGGTGTAATTACTCATTACATCATAACAGTCGAAGGAAATTCTACAAATTTTTCATCTTATGATACATTGCATACTTTTAGAAATCTGCTTTCCAATATTACTTATCAATTTAAAATAAAAGCTGCAACATCTGCTGGTGATGGTGAAGAACAGTTATGCAATGCCAGTACGCTTCCAGAAAAAGGTAACAAATTATTCAAGTTAATTCTTTTCTTTAATTTAAATGATGACCGTGAAACAAGCAGGCCTGAAATACCTGCTTCAATTCAGGCAGCTAAATCCTTCTGTTGTTTAAATTTCATGCTAATAGTGGATGAGAAGATACAGGGCTTCCTTCTTCTACTGTTTTAGAATATACTTGGTAATGAGAATGGAATTAATTGCCATTTAAAAAAGCACAGACAGAGTACCTTTTTCTATGTTGAGAACAACCAAACTGTTCAGAATTTGTGCAATTAAGAAGCATGTAACTTCTTCAAGCAGACTTTTGTCATTACTCTTGATGAATAGGATTTTTTAACAACAAAGAAAATTGTGAGCTAAATCCAAAGAAAAAGGTAGGCAGTTTTTTTGGCATTGGAGTCAAAAATTGTCACCCAAAATCTGTCTTCCTTTCTCTTTCCACACACGCTTCACACTTCACCTAATCCTGGCTGTGCTTTCACCTGGCACCTGAAACTTCCTTATGCATTCGGAGATGAAATTCTGTGCAAAATACAGTGTTGCTTCTGTGTAAATAGCTATGTATCTAGCTTCTAAACTGGAAGTGGAGAGGAGCCCAATGCCCAATCCAGGACGTAAATGCCTGTTTCAGTTCTTTTCGCCAGTTAGGGGCAATTTCTACTCTTGGGATTATTTCTCTTGTTTTTTTCTTCTTCAGTGATAGTTCAGTATAACAGTAAAAAATAGGAACCAAACCTAACTTTCGTAATACTTCAATTACTAAGTTATTGAATAACATAAAAGATGAGTGGCAGCATTCATTCACATACATATTTCAACTGGAAGAGGGAGTTCTGCTCAGTTCTGTCAAATAATAGATAGACGAGTCTATGTCAGTGATAGGTTTTAGGTTCAGCATGACAAGTGGAGGGGGGCAGCTCTAATATGCAGACTTGAATCAAATGTCTAAGCTTGGAGATCAGACTTACCCTTATGCTTAGACTTCCTGTTGGTAGCTTCCTGAGCAGCATGCACCTCTTTAGGTTCAGCCTTTGGATCTCTCCTATTCACAAAGTCTTAGTGCCCCACTCTGAGCTTTGATTTCCACATTTCTTAAAATTAGACTTGTGGATGTGCATGTCTGAATGAATCTAGACCATGTCTGTATCATCAGCTGAACTACTACTGCTTTGGTTCCAGATCAAATGGCTCAGCTCCAAATGAGGACAAGCAAAGCAGCCCCTTACAGGTGCAATGTGGCCAACATTGTGAAAATAGCCAGGGTTGTACTTGGATGACTGCCCCTCCTCATAATAAGGTCCATCCCACTAAAGCCTAGCCACATCCCTTATTTGAACAATGAGGTGGCATATTCATACCTGTTTCTGGTAAAAGTGTCCTCTCTGAATTGGCTCCCTGATCAACAACATCCCCCTACAAATTCTGCCATTTTCTGATCCTCGTTCATTCCCTCCGGTCCGGCTCTTTGGTGATTTAAGACTTCTGCCTCGGTCATCCACTGTCTTGTTTGCTCAGAAACTTCCGTCCATCAGCAGCGTTCAAAATCCACTTCTGAAGGAACCATTGCTTAAATATTAGAGATGAGCATACTTTTATCTTACAGTATTGGCTGGAAATAGTGTAGTGAGCTTAAATGCAGTGGTGAATGTGCATGCACACAAGTGTACACCTAAGTACACTTCTTGACTGCAGTCATAACTCTCCACCCTTTCTTTTAAATCAGGGCTGCTGAACAGCCAGCTCTCACTCAGAACTTGAGTAAAACTGGGGACAGGTGTGCAGACAGGTGGGCCAATGCACAATTAAAACTGGACTCGTCCAGAGCCCGAAGGTTTTGGAGATCGTTATAGGAGTCACGTTACCCTCTGGTACAGAGGAGAACAGGAGGCTTCTTAGGTACCTCACTTCTTGGAGGATGGGGGAAAGGCTTCTAGTAGTGTTAAAGAAGCCTGGCACCTGGGAAAATTGTTGGGATTTCTGAGAAATATGGGGTTGGCTGTTAATTAGTGCTTGAAGAAAGCCTGGAGAAGCTGTGGATGTCGTATTAAGCCTGGGCTTGAGAGACAGGCTGCTAGTCTGTTGTGGTCTGTGTTCCATAAAGTTGTGCTAGCAGGAGGAAAAACCCCAGACTTTATTTTGTAAAAACATGTGGTTTATGTGTCTTATCACTGGGAGTTTTCCTAAGGATTTATACTACAATACATGTATTTTTTGCCACATACACTGCACACACCCTTTCTTGCTGCTTTAGCATTGGCTTATGTGTTGTTGCTTAGTCATATTTACAACAAACTAGTTATTATTAGGACATTTCCTTAACCATGTGTTTGCATGAATTGTTTTGTGGTGACTGGGTACTAGGAATTGGAGATTCATGGTTGGGAATGGAAACAGTTTTATAGCTGTTGTCAGCTTCTTATTTATGGTGGTCTAAGATTAGTCACAGAATATGTAGCCAGCACTGAGTCACTGACAATGCATTTATTTCTGACATAAAGTGAAATCGAATTTGGCTCAGTGTCTCACTGCATAGTGTTTGACCTTTACATTCTTAGCAAGATTACTTGCCTTTTTTTTGAGGTAAATTTGTTTGTATCTGGATACAATTAAACATGAATCATGAAGATTAAATTTATGAGGAGATTAGTAGTGTTTTGTGTCTAATCTAGCTCCATTGTCATGGTAAACCACTTCTGCCGGGTTGCAGTATGTTATAAAAGTTATTGGCTTTGTAGTGGTAATATTACTTTGTGTTTAAATATATTATACAGGGTATGAAAGATAATATAGCAAGTACACATGCATAATTGAGTTAGGATTTTATGACTGAATAGCTATCCTTGCATTATTTTCAATAAAATGCACATATTAAAATGAAATTTTGTTAAGGTTGAGTGAGCTTTTAGAAGGGAGAAAGAGCCATAATATGGTAGGAAACTTCTCCAAAAGGCACACTAAAGCTGTGATGATTCCGTTAACTCACAAGTCTTGGACAAGTGTAATAGTCATTCAGTTAAGAATAAAAATAAAACAATCAAAAAGCCACTTGGGGGTTTCAAAACATGAATAATCAAAAGAAAACTGCTGCAGCTTTCAGGTTTTTTGACTTACATTTGTCTTCATAGACTTTTTATTCTTTTCTGAAAATATTAATCATATAGTATTAAGACATGCAGAGTAATTTTTCCCTCCTTACTGCTAGTCCTACTTAATATTATAACTGAACACTGAGTCTTGGAACTCATTGTACTGCAGGGCCAGTCCTTACCATTTGTTTTCTACTAAACATAGATTCATTCATAACTTACATTTAAAAGAAATGTGGCTAGGAATTTGTCCAGGAAACATTTTTTTCATTTAATCTGTGCTTAATTTTGCTGGCCAATACTAATACTGTAGCTCTACACAGAAGCATGCCTTGTGCATGAAGGAGAGTAGTGCCTAAAAGGATTGGTAATGGGAAAGTTTCTTAGGTCTTTTGGTATGGAGGTAGCAAATTATCATCATCTGTTGCTCCTTGTGCACAAAATGTGTTTAGTCTCTGCACAGAGGAACCTTTAAAGATTCTAGGTTTGTACCTCCAGGATGGAGGTGCCCACAGGAGAATGTGGGCCTTTTTTTCATCCAGGCCAGTGAGGAGCACAAAATGCAGTGTGGTCTTAAAGATTTCTTCATATCCAAGGAAATTCTCTGTTTCCTTCACCATAAATCCTTTTCTTAGGACGTGGCAGCTCATGGCAACTCTATGAGTTGGAGTTGCATGAATTTCCTCATTAAATTGTGAAGAGAACTACAGATGACCGTAATGCACTGGAAGAAATATTTAAATCCGTACCCTAACGTGGTCCTTAGGGCCCCAAGCATGACATTCAGTGCAGTGTGCAGTGCAGTGTGTTGGCCTGGTTATCCAGAGGAATCAAGCTACTGCAGAGCCACAGCATTGGAAATGGAAGAACTTTGGTGTGCTTGTCACTACTACAGATAAGAGAAGCATGTTTCACATGTTCAATCAGTGCTGCAAGTTCATGTTTCCAAATTGGATTAAAGTAAAAGCATCCAAAAATTGCGGAGTGAATTATGACTAAGAATCTTTGAAACACTTCTCTCCAAGATGACTGAAACTGATTTTTTTTTTACCAGATTTCTATTTTCTTAATATAATGCATGTTTTGTGTTTTTATAGATTTAGATTTTCTGATTAGTTGGTATGTCCAAATGTCAGTTAATGGCTTTGATGTTTATGGCAAATCTTCACTAGACAAATGCAATGATCGCTTCGTTGATGCCAATGAAATTGCATTGATGTTATTTTTATAAACAGGTAGATAAAAATAGAAGAATCGTATAGTGTAGGATGAAAGAAATATTTTTTTAAGGACTAGGTCAACTCTAGATTAATGTATAAGAAATGGTGGTGATATATACATATAAAGCTGACATTGAAAGTATTTACAGGTCAAATGAATTGTTTGCTGAAAAGTAGACAGTGGTCCTGTTTGTCAGAAAGCTGAACATTCAGATTGGAATACTAACAACTTTTCACTTCTTTTCTAAGCTTAGATTCAAGGTGTGCATTTCTCCTTAGATATGTAGGATTTGATTTTTCAATGCTTAGATCCCATAGCTAGAGACTGATGAATTTTCTAATGTGCTAAGGACTAAGAGACACAGTCCAAGGAAGCTTTTTTTAAGATGTGTTCTCAACTGTGCAATTTCCTTTCAAGCATGTCTGATAGTATCATTCCCAAGTCATGGGAAAAATAGTCTACAGTTTTTTACATTTTTATGTTAATAAAATCATTTCGGACCTATTTGTGATGTCCTTCCTCATACTGAGCAGGACTTTCCATCATGGTGAGTCCCCCTGAAATTAGCAGTCTATACTAGAGTACTATTTAGTATGATCAGGGATATCAACTTAACCCAGAGAACTCCTTTGGCTAATTAAGCTTTCAAAAATTAATAATCAATACAGAATATTAATTTTCTTTTCAGATACCTCAGTTTTCTGAAGACTTTTATTGTGTGCCCATTCCTATCTGTTCTACTTTGTTCTTCACTTTCCTTCTATTGATGCTCTTAATACCATCCAACAGACTTCTAGGCTGCCGCTGTACTTTTAATCCAAACTCCAGCTACAAGCAGCTGTTCTGTAGGCAGACTTTTTTTTATTAACTTTGTTAGGAACTATGCCATATCGTATTACCGTCTTCTGTTCCCGGCCTGCGCAGCTGTAGTCATTGGTTTCCACAGAGGTCTTTACAGAAAGCCGTAACTTCTCTCTTTTCTCAGTAGATTTTTTTGTGTGTGTCCTTTGCTGCCCTTAGGTTATCTCTGCATTCTGAGTAAGATTTTTTCTATCAAGTATTTCTGTTGCTCTAAACCAGTTCCAGTGGCCCGGTTCAACTTGATCTGTGTGTTTGCACAGCACTGGTGCTTTTTCTACCGGGAATTTCCTTTCATTTAGGTTCTCAAATAAAAACTTAATCTCAGAGCAGTCCACCAGCTTTGGAAGGGCTGATTAGCATTGCAGCCAGATGAGTGTAGGGAACCAGGGCCAAGATCTGTGAAAGTAACTTCTATTTAGGTGCTTAGCTTCCTGTCAACTTCAGTGGGAGTTCAGGCACGTAAATAGGTTTTAGGAGCTTAAAATCCCATGTGGATCTGGCTTCAGGCACTTTTTGTTGGAGTTTGGCCATCATGTGAACAATGGTGGATGAACCTGAAAATACCTCATTCCTCCTCCAGTCCAGAAACTGAATTCACCAGTGTTTCATGGCCAGCCTCTCTGCCAGCTCCCTGGATGGCTTTCAGAAGCTGAATTAAAAGTTATTAAATGGAAAACAATGGAGTACGTTGCACCAAAAATTTCAGACTTTGAAAAACTCCCTACTGCCAGAGCTAGCTGAATTATTGCAAAGATGGTCAGATATATGATGGTGAGATTTAAGGTGTCCTACCCATGATTCCTGGGAAATTTAAACATGGGATTAGCACTAGAATGCCAGCTAGCTAATCAGTCCTAGACAATTAGTGTCCTACACCACCACAAACACAGCCTTTTTCATGCCTTTTCTTTAAATACATCTTTGTGGAAACCACGAATAATAATAAAGTTCCTGTTCAGCACATATCAAAGCAGCAGTGTATAAGAGCAGAAACATAAATCTTTGTTACAGTTCCAATTTAATCTGAAAGAATAATTGACAAAGATACAATTTTTGGCTTTAATTGTTTTTAGTGTAAACCATGATCACTTCATCATTGTTGAGTCATGTTTAGAAAATTTAAACAAGTTGCATGATTACTCTAGGAAGCATGGAATGGTTTGTTCAAATCAGTACCATCTGTGGACAGAAAAAGTTGGGGGAATTTTAGTCATTCTTGAGGAATGGAAATCTGATTCTCCATGCTAAAGTAATTGTAATCCTCTTTGTATCTGTAACCCAATAGCATAGTTGTCTTGAAATTGTCCCATTGAACACAATCGTCAAGTGCAAGAGACACTGGGCCGCTGGGTGTCACTGCTCCTCGCTGTGTCCCTCGGAGTAAACCTCTGATTTGCTCCAGATTCAGACCACATCTTTTCACGTGTTCTAATGAGGGATTACATTTATATTTGATTTGTCTATGTAAGCAATGAGATAAAATGGACTACATTTTAAACTGAATAATGTTTAAGGCTCTGATTTAATTTTAAAGATCTGTCTAGGCACAGATGAGAAAATTTTCCTACATCTGCCAACAGACTGTTTCTTTTGTAGGTTAGAAATATTTTGTGTGTATGGGTCTTAGTAAACTGGAAAAATGATGACATAAAATAGAAATAAAAGCTTTTGTAGGAAAGAAGAAGTACTTGTCTAATCTGTCTGTTGTCTTGATACCTGCAAACTTATCTTTTGAAATGGTAGTTTTGATGTAGTATTACTCACTGGGATGATCACAGAGACTGTCTTCAGCCTTGTGACAGTAATCTGCACAGGTTCCCTCTGTAGTCAGCAGGAAAAAGGACACTTCTCTAGGGGACAGATGGAAAGAGAAACATCATTTTTCCTGCACCCCATTCTTTCCCTTGCTCTCTGTGAGTTTGTCTCTGTCCACCAAATACAAATAGAGCTCATGGAGGCTGGCTTTATTAGATTTTTGTCGGTCTGCGTGAGAGCCCACATATCAGAGCCACTGTTATTTTTCCTGATACCATTTCTAGGTCTGTGAAACTGCCAAGCATCTCTTCCATCTTTACTGCAACATTGCTAGCTCTCAGTTCTTTTTGATGGCATTATCCTTGTTGAAACTAGGGGAACAGGATACTCTCCTTGAGAAGTGCAAGCCCACCATGCTGGCTAGAACATGGGCACTGCTCTTTCTGCCTGTGACTAGCCTCTTCAACCTGCTTTGTTTTAGGTGCAAAGACTGCAGTTGTGCCAGTCATGGGTCTACCAGCTGCACATTTGAGCAAATGAAGGTATATATTTCCACCTTCATCCTGGCACACAGGAAGCAACCAGTTACTATATACTTTATTCCAAGCCCCAAAGCCCCAAATGTTTCAGTATTTGATCCAGTCTTTCATTTAAATTGGAGTATAGTCCAATAATCAGTTTTCAGCAGATGGAAGCTTGTAATGGTAGGCTAAGAGGCATTAGAGTCAGTTGTATCCATCCCCCTGTTGCATACTTTCACACTTTTATTCCAAACCTGCCAATGCTGGCTGTCCTATTGCAGCCAGAGTTCCTGGAGTCGTTTGCCTCAGAAAGTGAAGTCGTATTCCTTATCAAAAACAGAGTAATCCCCTCTCAGTGAGAAGGAGGAGAATTGAATTTTCTTAAATTCTTTTAATTTTTATCTGTGATGATGTCTTTGGAATTGCTGACTCTTAATTTCTTAATTCCTGGAATATATAGTATTGGGTCTTAAAAATACTTTAAATCAAGTTCAGAGCAAGACTGGGTGGTAACTTTTATTTCGCTCAAATAGTTTTATCCATTCTATTCCACATTTTATCATCATCATAATTGAGTGTGTAAGATTCATATTCTTTGCAGTATCTTAAAAGATATTAATAGCTTGTATTACAACAGAGGATTTTTAAAGGAAAAATACAGATTTTTTTATAGTAAACATTGAATATTTCTCTGCCTTTATTTTTCATTAACTAATGGTCAAACTAAGCCCTTTCTTGTAATTTACACAAGTAGCAAATACATCTTATAGAGCTATTATGAAAATATTGCAGTGTTTATTTTTTTGAAAGTGGGAAAACTGAGTATTACGTCTCCAAAACTGTGATCAAGCAAGAATGCTACTGCCTGTTTTGTTTGTATTTACTACTTCCTGTACTCTTCACGCTAATAACAACAAAGCAAAACAGCTTTAATTTTGAGAGCATGGATTATGATGAAAGTTGTCTAGCAAAGATTTTTTTCTTAAGACAGTTTTCTCTTGTTCTGTGTCTGGTTAGTGTGTAGCAGGGTGGGAGCATATGGGGCTATTGCATACTGCGATGTTGTGTACTTGTGCATGACAGCTGAGTGGAAGGACAGGGGAAGCGCCCACAGTTCCTGTGTCTGGCCCCTCTCCTGCAGGCTCCACCTGCTTTGGGCTCATTTGAAGGGATTTGAATTTCTCAACCTTTTCATCGTCACAGCTTGGTTTGACTCAAAATTTACACTTCTTGTTAAATATTCGTATTTAGTGGAGAGGCTTCAGCTTGTTATATTATGATGATTTTTATAAACAAATTATTGCAGATGGAAGCAGAGATCAGACATTCCCACAAGGCTTAAAAAAAAATGGAGGGTTTTCTCTTTCTTCCCCAGTAACGTTGGTCTGGGATCCTTTTATTCTTTATGTAAGCCTTGGGGCTTCTTCAGTTTCAGTTTGAGGATGTATCGTGTGTTTTTCTTTTACCAGTGATACTTCTTCTCCCAAAGACTCTAAAGCACTCTTTAAAGCTAAGTGCACAAAATGATTTCTGAGCTGATTTCTCTGCACAATTTTTGCCACAGAGAGTATTAGTATTATCTTACAGAGTCTTAGAGATAATATTAGCTTACTGTATGACTATGTGATATAGCACAAAACCATATGTTGCATATAGTCTGCAAGATCTGGGAGTACACTATTGGCTTAATATAGATATGGATAAATGTGTGTGCGTGTGTGTGTGTGTGTATGTACATACATGTGCTACTTTTGTCTCCATGCACATGAGTATAACCTCTGTATACCCACATATATGTACGTATATAAATACATGGGAGGAAAGTTTATAGGAAGTTTCTTTTTTTGCTTTGTATTGCCATATTATTTAGCTCTTCCTGTTGGCATTCATTTAATTTGTTGTTTGCTGAACAGCTTGTAAAGCACTTATAGAGACAAACATTGCATGTATTGATACTTTCCATTCGGAAGGTGAAACAGGACACTTATGAAACCTTGAGGTGTTGCTTGAGGATTTATGTTACCAAGAGAAAGGGAGACAAATGAGTATTTCTAAATGAGAGGTGAGGAATCCCAGTTAGCAACAGCAGTAAAAGATGCTATGGGTAGACCAAAAATAACCTTGCTTGATATTCCCTCCCTCAGTTGAGACATAGCCCCAAATGTAGCAACAGCAATGTCACACCTCTCAAAGCTGCCTCTGCATGCCACACCTAAAAGTATTTTTCCTTATTTCAGAAGCTATAGTAAAAGTATGCCACCTATATATGTACAGTGTGATTTACGCCAATGGAATTACTCCTTATTAACCATATGAAATTGAAGCTTGGTCTTTAGACATGCTTATTAAAATATTTTTTCAACACTGGATAAAAGAGTTATAGTTGCAATCACTTTTCATTCAAATAAAGATATCTTACAAGTGTTTTAATTTGTAGTTCCTAGTGCTCCCAGGGACATTGTTTTTTCCAATGTGCAATCCACAAGTGTGACCTTGAATTGGAAATCACCGAAATCTCTCCTTGGCTACTTTCAAAACTACAAGATTACCACACAGCTACAGTCCGTCCACTGCAGTGACTGGGAAGCTCAGGAATGTATTGAATATGAGATGCATCAATATTTATATGAAAATGTGGTGGATGACCGGATAGAAGAGACAGTGTATGGACTGAAAAAATACAGATGGTACAGATTTGCAGTTGCTGCCAGTACGAATGTTGGTTATGGCAGTTCTTCACCTTGGATTTCTACACAAACACTTCCTGGCTGTAAGTAAGGATATTTGCCATATGTCATAATGCTATAACAATGTGATGTTCATCTAAATAGGCAAACGCAGTTGGTAGAAGTTATTTCTTCATAGACCTACAATATTGGTGAAGTTAATGAGGATTTATTGCAACTCTTCAAGTATGAAATATCATGATATAAATCATGTGGCAGGTATGCATACTTGACATTACTTCAGATTTTAATGCCTTTGGATGCTCTACTATATTTACTGTTTACTCAACTGCAATTTCATTCCTCAGCCCTACTCCACATCTATAATTGGTAAGTCTGAATTTTGGTTACTTTGGGTTGATATGCCATTTTCATTCCATCTCCACGTGTGGGGTGTGTCAATGAAAAGTAGTCCTTTTTTTAATTCTTTGACTAAAAGTCTGTTCTCTAATGTCATAACTCTTTCGTGAAATTCTGCTGTACATTCCTGGCAATAGAATTTAAGTCATAGTTTCAGAGGAATTGAGATCTTTTTCCAATACCATATCCACGTAAAGAGATTACAAACCAGAGTAGCCATGTAACACCTACAGGACTGCCATGACACATATTAGAACTGTCATGCCTCATCTGAGGATTTCTGTTTCCAAGAGAAGAGTTAGTTGTCACAAATAAGTCATCACTAGATATTTGAGAGACGGGAACGTGAAACATAAATTATTTAGGAAGTTGTCATGTTGATGTATGACCTTCCCTCCCAGTCCGCAGCCAGCCTAGGTCAGAGCACATCTGAGATCTGGCCTCTGGCCCATGTAGAACAACTGAGAACCACCATGAGTGGCCAGACTAAATCACAGCTCCTTCACTCCTTTCCCCTTCCAAAGTAATCATAATAGAGATACCAACAGCTTAAACAGCTGCGTACGAAGGACTATTCAATGGTCCACATACTTTGTTCCATTCATGTTTTTACAATCATGTGATGTGAATCCAGGAGGCTTTTATGTAATGCTTCTTATAGTATCTGTGCACTCTGTACAGAAATACAGTCATCTATCCTTAAATACTTCACAATTTTTCTACTAGGTAAGGAAATACTATCGTCTTCATTTGCAGATGAGAAATTACAATAGAGAAGTTCTAAGCCCCAAAGGGCAAAGAGATTTGGACAACATGATCATAGAATCATAGAATGGTGTAGGTTGGAAGCCACCTTAAAGATCATCTAGTTCCAACCCCCCTGCCATGGGCAGAGACACCTTCCACTAGACCAGATTGCTCAAAGCCTCATCCAACCTGGCCTTGAACACTTCCAGGGATGGGGCCTCCACAGCTTCCGTGGGCAGCCTGTTCCAGTGCCTCACCACCCTCAGAGTGAAAAATTTCTTCCTAATATCTGTTCTAAATCTTCCCTCTTCTAGTTTGAAGCCATTACCCCTTGTCCTATCACTACATGCCCTTATGATAGTGAACATCACAACAGCCCATTTTTCATGTAAAGCACAGAAGCATTCCTTTGGAATGAGAAGTACTGGAATTATCTGCAGAGTGATTCTTATGTGCACTTACTTCCTTTGTCCAATGGTTCTTATGGGAATGCTATGCCTGTAAATTAATGCAATATTTTAAACTAAAGTTAAAAAAAAATCAAAAAAACATATAACCCCAGATGGAGCAGAAAATAGCTAACAGAATTTGTTCAACTCTTGAGCCAGCAGCTCTGGGGAAATTTCTTACTATTAGGTGGATAGATCTCAGCTGCTGACATATGCAAATACTTCTCTTCAAAAAATTGTTGCTGAGTTTAGGGAAGTTAGGGATTTAAACTGGACAGAGAGGCAGATAATCAAAACATATACTTACAGAAAGGTAGGTTCTTCTTTTGATTTCCTCTCTGGACAGTGATAATTTAATTTAAGAAATAACTAGTTTACTATCAGTCCCACTAAGGAGATGGTAGTTAAAAGTATAAAGCTCTCATTATATTGCACAAACCCTTTCCATACCAATACAGCGTCGTCCTCAGCAGTAGGTCCTCTGTGTGCTCAATCAGCCAGTTTAACAAATGGTGCTTAGGTAGAAGTTAAAAAAGTTCCATGAGTTCTTCCAGCCCAAGTGTCTGGGGCTACTGGCCTGTGTCTGTGATGAGGGAAGTGGGGAACAACAAATTTCCTGTGAGCTAAAATCAGTGACATATCAAGAGATGAGCTGCCTATAAAACACACCACCATGGAGTCAAGGAAGCATGGGCACTATTCCAGATGTCATGGCTAGGTGCTGGCCTTTTTCCTGGGGTAGTGGCAATCAGCTGAGGAGGAAAAAAAAAGAGGAAGGTGACATGTCACAGCTGGGTAGCCAGCTGGCAGCTCTGGAGTGCTTCACCAGTGCTGGAAGCCTCCCTGAGCAGCGGCTGATCTGTAACAAGGGCAGGTCTCTAGCTACCTGACCTCATACTTTCCAAAGACTAGTCTTTAGAAATATTGTTCAGCAGACTTAAAAACCTTAGTTCACCTCTTTCTTTTGCAACGGGTACTGCCTGTAACAGGGAAGAGAAATTCAGGATGCACAAAAAACTGACCCAGCACTCTGGGCAGCCATGTGGAGTGTACCCAGAGAACAGGTGTCAATCCCCCTCTCCTTTCCCTTGTGGACAGGGCCAAGCATCCTCTGGATTAGCCTGCTGGTACACAGCCAATATACATGGTCTGTTAGGGCTTAAGGGTGCTTAGCTGCTATGTAAAATAGCCTGAGTACATAGCCCATAAAATCAATGGGAGTTGTGTTTGCAGATTTGAGGGGAGAAGTTAGCCACTGTTCCTGATTTTCAAGAAATGCCTCTGTGAGACATTGCTTCTGCCAAAGGAAAAGTTACCTTGGTTGTGAAATAATAGTCAAATAATTTTTGTTCAGAAATAATTGGGTTCTTAGAAATGTGTGTTTCTCTCAAGCCTAACAAAAATACTATAATTATTATATTCAGGAAGTTACAGCATTTAAGTTGAAAACTGTTAGACTCAATTCCCAGAACATAAAGAGATGAAACTTCAACAGCAGCAAAAATTAGATAACAGAAATCCTAAGTATTCTTTACAATTGCTGAGGATTTGACTGCTGCGCTAAAGCAGAAATACCTAATAATTCTGAATATCCAGTGACTAAGGTATCTTAGCTATTTATTTCAGTTGTTCATTATGAAGGTAAATTTAAGGCTACAGGAATTCTTTTTAAGATTCTTTAACTCGTGAAAGTTTCAAGCAAAAAATAATGGCTGTGTTCCGTACTGAAAGTGGTTATAGCGTTACTCCGTGCAAAATGTTATAGGTTGTTCAGTACAGTCTAGTTCTCACATCACACAGATAAACTATTGAGCCTTCTGTCTTGCAGATTATCCCCACAGGAATTGTCCTACTGTCTCATAAAGTAGTTTGATGGCACTGTTATTACTTAGCTGATGGATTACCCAAGAGCCAAATCTACTCTGCAAGATGAAATATTTTCAACATAACCTAGATTTATATAGTTACCAGTACAGAAGATCACAGCATTGTGTCACAGTAAGGGAAAGGGCAAGAAATACTTTCCATAGCTAGGGAAACTTTGTTCCTTCACACCTGCACTTACCCTGAGTTTCACAGTTAAATTTATAAGGAGAATAAGGTTGGGCAAACTTGTGCTTTCTAGGAGAAAAATCACTTTGGAGGGTCAGTGTTAGGTGGAAAATTAATGGCAGTGAGATCACTGACCTCATTTTGGATCTCATACAGTTACACAATGCAGTGCTTTTTGGTAAACTGCCAAGTCTCCTAATGCCAGGTTATACTGAGATACAAAGGAAAATCCCAGACTTTTGAATATCCCATGAAGGCTAGGACATAGATGCATGGAGCAGAGGGTTATGCTTCTCTTTTCAGCACCTTCTTTTGCAATCCTTGCTGGTACCCAATTGCTTGGTATATTTCAAGAAATGTTTCTGTGTGGTGAAAAGCAATGAGATTTCATGTCTTCTTATATGCCCTTTCTTCTGGCAGGTTTTGCCTGAAACCTGTTTTTCTTTGTTCCTTTCATTCTCTCAGAATGGAAAGTTAATATGGCCTAATATAAGATATAAATGTTTAAATGTAGGTACAAGTAACCTAGATGGTTATAAAATGAAATAACTGAACCTCACACTTTATTTTTGTTGGGAAAAAGAAAAAAGAGCTGGTCTTAATGAAACTGGCAAGCATAAATTTCCGTTAGAAGAGTGGAGTATTCAGTCTTATTTTTGAGGATTATGCTAAATGATGGGCTATCCAGACTTATCTTCAAGCTAACACACTTAACTGCTGCCTTAGCATCAGGACACAGATGGATGGGAAAGATGACCCTGACCTCCATAAGACCCACATTCCTGTGCAAGGATAGAAGCATGATAATCAGGAAATGATGGTTATTAGTTACAGAAAATGCATTATTGTGAAAACCAGGAGAAAAGTGCTTATGAGAGGAAGTGATTGGATTATGGGGGAATGAGAGAATAAGACTAGGTCATTTCTACTGAGTAAATTGCTGTGATTTATAAGAGAAAGGGTACAGTGATATCATGGCCTTGTGTTGACTAGATTCATTTCACAAACAAACCTAAATCAGAACGTGGCAGTTATCCACTGAAGTAAACACAGTTTTTAAAAAGATGTTTTCTGTAAGACATGAGACATGTTAGACACATTTCATTTTCTATTTTTCTTTCTAATTATACAGGTTATTTCAGAAAATATTCCTAAATTGCAGTATCATTCAGTTAATATCTGATATTGTACTTCTCACGGTCAAAATAAACTGAGTATTAATGCTTAGATGTATTTTAGATAAGTATCTTAAATACAGTATACTCATTTAGAATTTTCTTGCAAAAATCTAAAAATGTATCATATATAAACTGCATATGGAAATTATTCATATAAATAACTTCAGGTTGGATAATTTGTACATTAGATTATGCTTTAAAATTAGTTCACACCATCATTGTCTAATGCCTAAACCTAAAATGGCTTCTGAAAAAACAATATTGAGAGATTAAACACTCCATTAATGCTATAAAAAAGTAATGGAAAATTTCTTTGGAAACTTGTTTTGTTTGGAAACTAAGGCTCAAGAAGCTATGTATATCATTTTATACTATTTTTCAGAAATTTCAGCTGGCAATAAAGGTAATACCACTGCTGCAGTTACTGAAAGAATTGCTTACACTAAAAGACACTAAGCAACAAGTCTGACATGCATTACCTGCAAAATAAGCTTAATCTATGCTAATTCTAGCTTTTAGGGAACATTCTTGCCCTGGTATTTTGTTTTATCTGTTCTAGCTCCCCACTCGACAGCCAGCTTTCTCTGACCAATCTCCTCTTTCACCACCATGTGCTTTCATAGATCATTCAGTTACACTCTTCATTCAGTTGTTCGTGGTATTCAGTATTTTTGGGGACTGCTTCCAATGACTGAATTTGATCCTGCCTACAAAGTCTAGTATATTCCTGCTAATCTCAGCACAGCAATCTACCTCCTGTCCCAACACCCTAAACTCTTCATAGCACCTTATCAACTCCCAAATCTTCCTAGTTTATTCTGCAACCGTGGTGCAAAATTTTCACCTTCACAGTACAAAATTTTATGATTTCTCGTCATTAATCTTTCACACATAATTTCAATAGCTACATTCCTCCTTCCATGCTATTTTTCCCTGTCCTAACCTGTTTTCTACCTAAAAAAACTGAGTAGCCTTGTATACTGTCCAATTTTTCTCATTAAGCCCACTTACCTAATGATTGATGGTGAGAAAATACATATTCATGCATTTTTAGTTATGTTTCAGAAAAGCGACTGCCTCTTCTGATTAGGATAGGTATAATCCCTTTTATCGTTTTTTATTACAGACTATTCACTGATATGTGTTACTCATAGTTGTATTTTTTTGTGCTAGATTGAAAAAAAAGGCACCATGAAGCCAAGTTCTGGAAATATGTACAAATCTGTTGTTGTTTCTATAACAGCCTGTTCACTGATATGTATCACAGTTGTCTTTTTTTGTAGCAGACCCAAAAAAAAGGCACTGCAGAGCCAAGTTCTGGCATTACAGAATCATATAATCGTAGAATGGTTATCTACAAATCTGTTGTCACTTATGTTCCAAATTTTATTTTCCTGAAATTTACCACAGTCATTATGAAAAAGTGATACCACTGACTGAGAACTGCTGTGTTGTTATTATGATTTCACTAATTTCTTATTCATAAATAAGAAATAACTAGGTTAATTCACATATCACCTTGGCAAAAGGAAATTTTGGGAAAAACCCATTTCTTAATGTGAACATTCTTGCCTGCTTACAATTCCTATCCCTTTTTGTGTGTGTTTTCCAGAGTTTCTCAACGTGTTAAGAATAAGTTGAAATGAAACATATAAAATATTTTTTTCTGTATAAAATTATTTGCTCTAGTACTTTCCAACATTGCTGGAAATTTTTTCTAGCGTGCAGAAGACCTTCTGTTTTCACAATTTCTTGTTCTTTGAATTATTTGTTTGACATAAACAAATATATTATGCTTGTCTATTTGTCTAAGTAGTTGTATGTATTTTGCTTGTGTCATGTAAAATACATATGAATAACTTGTTATTAAAAAACTCCATAATTTCAATTTAAGATGAAGTTGTAGGCAGTTCATACTCTAGAAAAGTTGAAGTAATTGCAATGAAAGATATTTTTCTGAATCACACTGTATATGAGAAAGAAAAAAAATGTTATAAGTATTTAAGCAATGTATAATGGTAAATGTGTGAAAAAGTTTTATTTTCAAACTGAAAAATAATCTGTACTGGCCACTAAAATTACTGGGTTACTTGATGTGAACTTCTTTGGCCATGATTCACATACATATTTTTTTCTACAGCTCCAGACAGTCCTCCAGAAAATGTGACTGTTTTAGCTACATCTCCTCACAGTATTAATATCAGCTGGAGTGAACCTGTTATCATTACCGGACCAACATGCTACCTCATAGACATTACCTCAGTAAGGCAACTCTGTTTTATTGTTGGTAGTAATACAGATGTTTGGGGATACAAATACCACAGCAGATGTTCTTATACAACTTATAGGATGGACATAAACTGGATTGAAAAACAATGACTGTTTCTATTTCCACATAAAATCCACATAAGAATCAATTGTACATTTATAAATTTCTTAATGGGAGATAAATTAGTTACTTGGTATTAAAAAACATGTGCTAATAAGAGATCTTGGAGAAAGAAAAGTGTAGCTATAAATATATATAGGAAAACAGTAGCTGATCTTTGCAGAGGTGTACCTCCTAACAATAATGATGCTGTTTGCCAGTAAAAATAATAATGACTTTTTTTTTTTTTCTTCAAAGAAGGAAAAGTTCATTGTCGTGATTTTACAAACCATAGTGGAAAGCCTAGCAAAAGGAAGTGACTTGTACAAAGTTACACAGAGCATCAGAGGGCGAACTTTAAAGTCAAACTAGATTTCCCACTTGGTGTTCTGTCCATCAGATTAGCTGTATTTTGGTAGCACAACAATAATACTTCTTTCTCCTTGATCTTTATAAGCAAAAAAAGGCTGACATAAGAGAAAAGCTCTAGTGGCCTTTCTCTTTTCATCCTCTACTACCCTTATAATACTGCTTAAAACAACCATTAATAACCTCATTTCCTGCCCTGTGGCAAGATACGAGAAGCTTTAAGTAGGATATAGGTTCCCTGTTCTTCCAGAAATTATTCAGACAGAGCTATCAGTGAAAATGGGAAGCAGTTTACCAGACTTTACCCAGGAAAACTTGCTGTTTGCAGCTTCAAAAATCCTGAATCAGTTTGTTAGGTAACAGGAAAAAAATTTAAAGGCTACTTCAAACTATTTAAAGACCTTAAATAGAAAGTTCTTTCCATTTTCTGAGAAGAAAGGAAGACTATTATGTGTGTATTTTCAATGTTTCTGACTCAGTCATAAGAATTACAGATATCCTAAAATTTAATGCTGAGAATTTTGTGCAATCAAAATTTCTAAGGAGACCAGTAAAAAAATACCAAATATTTTTAAGCTCCTCAGTAAAGTTACAAGGGAGAGTAATGTGTAGTCCTGCTATTTTCTCTTCCTCTAAATTCATTATACAATATGTAGAGTGCAATCTGTTCAGTTCTGAACATGCTTACCACAGCAGTAGTATGACAAGATGAAGGAAGTACAATAACAAGGGGAGTATTAACAGGGAAGGAATGGTTCCTTGGCGCATTGGGTAGGCTGCTACAAAATACATAACAATTTTTATTTCTCTTTTACTAAAGTTAGAGAAGACTTTTTCCTCATGAAATTTCCTGTTACTTTTGACTAAACAGCATTATAGTGCATCAGCAGAAAAAAAGTCCTTTTCATGCTTTTGATAAAGCTTCCAAATTCAATTTTCAAAGCTTCCTTTTTTGTGTGTGTAATATTTAATCAGTTTGTATTTAAACAATTTCTCCTCTGTCAGATAGTTCCTAAATTACAAACAAGTTGTCATCTGATTCTATACTATGAAAATGTTATAAATACTTTATCAATATAAGTTACGGTAAAATTCCTAAAGTAAGATGAACTATGGAATGTTTCACGTGAGCCTGCCAGCATTCAGGAGGAGCTTAAAAACCTGTTTTAAACATTTGGCTTGGAGGTCTTTGGTTTTGCTTTTACAAAGTGGGGTTTTTTTCAACTAAATTTCAGATATCTAGCTTTATGTTTAGGGATTCCTTGTAATCAGATGTTGTCTGTCTAACGATCAGTAACTACAGGCGTCAGTTCTGTAGATAATCATCTTAGAAGACAAATCTATTCCTTCTTAAAGGCCAATAAAGTTGTCACAATCTTTTTCAGTGAAAATTTGAGTATATATTTTATTGTCCCAGTGGGAGAATTTTTATGAAGACTCCGAATTCCACAAACTTCCTGTATGTGTAACTCTACTCATTTTAGTTCTCAACTGAGTATCTTTAAGGATTTATAAAATAGGCTCACAGTAGAGAATAATTTCATATTTCTACTCTGTGATGTCTTTATTCTTAAAAGGTAGTGATTAGCATTTATTAGTGAATGCATTAGGGTTCCGTTTAAATTGCTAGGATGTTCCTTGCAGTTTTATAGATCAGAAAAACTAAAAAGTATTCTCTCATTATTATTCCTCCAAGTCATATTTCAGTTTGTCTTGCTGCCTTCTGTAATTAGAAGTAGTCTTGAATAAAATATTCCTGAAAATGATTAAGGAAGATGAAACTGAACCATTAACCTTCAGGAAGAATAGAAATAAATTTAATGATGTGGTGCTGTAATTGTATTTTAGCTCTTCTATAAATATTTATATGCCAGATTTTCGATAGTTAGATAGGAAACAGTGTTTCAGCTCTTCATGGCCATCCCAGGAAATGAATGTCTGTTTAGTCCATCAGAAAGTTTAGTTCAGGTTAATTCTCAATGGGGATAGATGCATATCTGTCAAATAAAAGGTATGCTTGAACTATTCTAATGTTTTAGCAGCTGCATTTAATACAGATTTCATCCAGTGGGAAAACTACTGTACAGCTACCTAATCCTCTTTTCAAATTACACACTGAAGAAACAATAGTGAAAACATCATTAACTGAAGTAATGGGAATAGACATAAAAAGAATTTTGTAAATGACACTTGATCAAACCCTAGAAAAGCTCCCATTTTTTTCCTTTTTCTCCTTTTTTAAGCTAGCATTAGAATTGATTAATTGTATATAAAGCCCAACATTGTAGATTTTTCTACAGAACTACAGATTATTTGAGATGTAAGGATGATAGGGATCCCAAGAAGTAATTCAGTCTGTATCCTGCTCTAACACAGAAACGAGTGTACCTAGACTCTTCCTCATAAATGATTCATTATCCTGTTCTTAAAAGTGTCCAGTGCTGAAAATTGCTCAGCAACCCTCAATAGATTGTTCTAGATTTTAACTAAATTTATAGTCATAGTTTTAGTTACATATTTAGGTATAGCATTGCAGGTTTTGTAGTATTTAATTCTGATTTTTTTCAGTGTAAATAACATTTCTGTTTGTGTTTTCATGAACTCTAGAAACAATCGGTTATCTTCAATTTACTAACAGCATTTTTTATATGTTGAAGTTATTACTATGTCTTCCACCATCCTCTCTTTTCTAGATTGAACCCCAATTATTTCTGCTTTCCGGGTTTTCTAGTGAGAGAATTGCTTCCTCCCCACTGTCTCAGAAGTAGTGCTTCTATTAACATATCCCAAGAGGAACTGCACTTTCTGCAGTCATATCAACATTACATATTGCTGCCCAGCTTTCTTTTTGTTTTCATATTCCAAACAATTTTCTGCTATATAGCTGCTCATCCTCTGAATTTCTGCCTAGTTTAATTCCGGTTTCAGGTCACCGCATCTCCCCTGGCCCACTGTCTAACAATCAGTTCATGTTTGCTTGGTGGAAGACAGCACCAAGCTAACGGCCCATTTCTTTACTCCCATACTACATGAAGTGCTAAAGAGGCAACGCACGGGTGAGATGGGAGCGTACTCCCCTGTGCAGCTTTCTAGTCTCAGTAGCTAGAGAATTCTCGTGAACCTTTCTATGTAAATGGTTAGAAAACTGGAAAGAGAAAAGTTAAATAAGGTGTTCAAATAATAATGTCCTGCTTTTGGCTGTTTCAAGTCTTGTAATCGTGTTTTATTAATTATTATTTTACAGGTAGATAATGACAATTACAAAGCTCAATTTCTGAAGACAAATGATGAGGGTAAAGTCTTAGAAATTTCTGATTTAAAAGCATTTACAAGGTATTCTGTAATAATCATTGCCTTTACGGGGGATGTTAATGCTGCACTCCTTGAAGGCAAGGCTAGTTCTCCAGTAATTGT
The DNA here is from genome assembly GCA_008921705.1 of Burhinus oedicnemus. Lineage (NCBI taxonomy): Eukaryota > Metazoa > Chordata > Aves > Charadriiformes > Burhinidae > Burhinus > Burhinus oedicnemus. Next base: position 6,791,279 of record VFFE01008014.1, on the reverse strand, counting down.
CTCCACTTTTGAAGCAGGTTTGTATTTTTCTCTACTTTATATGGATCAAACTTCACAGTTTTTCTTTTGTCTGACAAATAAATGAGAGTTTTGAACACATGGTGCACTCAATGCAGATTTGTTCTCACAATATTTTTTCTTTAATGTTTAAAAAGGTTGCAGTCAACAAAAAAGTGATGGTGATAATAAATACTAAGATTTACCTTTAGTAATACAGAGATCTTAACTTGCTTCATGTGAAAAATGAGTGTGTGGAACACAGCCATCTAGATTACTTCTATAGTCAATGAAGAGAGGTCCTGTCTATATTAGCATGTACATATATATGATACCTGTCTCAGGAAGGGGTGACTCCCCCCTGTGGAGGTGCCTGTTTTCTGTAAGAGACTATTGAAAACTCTATACAACATCCTTGGTCTTGAGGTAAAATTTAAATATATAAAAATTAAGTGAAGTGAATACTACCATTTATAAATGGTACCTGTACTGACTTGAGGACATAATCTGTGTGTTCTCAGTGGAAGGAGGTTGCTAGTGAAAGCCCACAGGGACCTGTGCTTGAGTCAGCTGTTCCACAGATTCAAAACAATCTGGAGAATAAGGTAGATACTAAGGTGACAAAAGTTGCTGATGCTATTAAGTTACTCAGAGAAATAAAACTGAGAGATTAAAGTGAGGAACTGTGTAAGGACCTCATGACACCAAGAGGCTGCGTTATGGAAAAGTAGGTAGCATTTGCTCAGGAAAATATGAACAGATGTACCTGGGGAAGATACAGTCCTAGCTTTACATACACAGTTCCTGGTTATGCTCTGTCTGCTATCTTTGCTGGTTTTGAATTGTTCACTAAGGATAGTTAAAAAAACAAACAAACAAACAAACCAAAAATATTTTCTGAAAAGATATCAAAGTTTTGTTTCATTCAAACTAATTATCAACTGTGTATAAACTACAATTGCCTTATCTCTAGTGAGGTTAGCTGCAGGTCAGCTTTTTTAGCTATATGCTGAGGTTAATTTCAGATTTAGACATACTACACAGTGATTGTATTTATCATTTATCTTTCCTTTGATGTATGAAAATCCAGTGTCCCTAATGATATGATGTGATATGATATGATATGATATGATATGATATGATATGATTGTGTGTGTGTATATATATCTCTAATGCCTTGAATACGTTAAATTCTAACAATTTCATGACCTGTTTATATCCCTGGAGGCTGATATGGTCTTTTACTGTGGAAAAATGAATGGAGATTAAATTAGGTGGTAGCTGGGTCTGTCCTGTGAGCTATCTTTTTTGGTAGCCCTTTCTCTTATATAAAAATGTGATACATTAAGAGGTGCAGTAACCTTAGAGAGGAACAGTTATTTTTTCCATCTCATCTTGTCTCATGTGGTTTGTACAATCTAGCATATGACCAAGTTAGGACCAGTTTACACAGACTTACTCCAGAGGAACTTGAGTAAGCATTTGTTGGCTGGTGTAAAAAACCTGGAAGGTATGACAACTGCATCTAAATCCTTGTCTGAGGAAATGTGTTTACCTTCAGTTGCTTGATTTCACTATTTAGAGGTCACGCTACATACTTGTCTGCTCAGGTAGAGCAATAAATATTAAGCTGCCTGGAAAGAATGTTACAGCCTTTTCTTTCAGATAGGGGCATGGGGAAAATGATTTATACCTTTGCTGTCTTGAGAATAAGCTACTGGAGTAAGCGTTTGACAAAAAACTGTCTTTGGGAAAAATGCATGTTGTGTTTGTGTCTGGGCATTGGCTAGTGGAAAGTTTTTTCCTGAAGAGTTAGCTGGGATAAGCAGAGACTCTTAGACGCACAGTGGATTGTTTATACGTTGGGAGGGAGCTTGCTGTTGACAGAGGGCTTTCAGAAAGGGATACTCAAGACTAACACTTGCTTCTTGCTTGTCAACCCATGCAAGGATTTGTTTACTCCAGATGTAATTCAAGGTATAATGATGCCTTCAGGCTTCCTGAGTAGAAAATCAGAAGAAACTTTTGTGAGTAGAGACTACTGAGGGTTATCTAATCATTATTTTAATATTTGTAGCATTAAATGCTATCATTAAGAATAGGATTTCACTAAATATTCAACTTTTCATTGTCTTTATAAATAAATATTTGAGATGTTTTTAATAAAACCAGAAAGTACCAATGAAATAATACTGATATGCAAAAATATAATTTGTAATTTTTCAGGTTTTACTCTGATAGTAATAGTAGTAAGCTGGTTAAGTGGGTCATTGAAATATTTATTTCAGTGCCTGAAGACCCACCTAACAACATAACATTTCAGAAGATACCAGACGAAGTAACAAAGTTCCAAGTAACATTTGTGCCGCCATCTGAACCAAATGGAAATATTCATGTGTATCAAGCTATGGTTTACAATGAAGATGACCCTGCTGCCATCCGGATCCACAACCTTAGTGTCATTGATAAAACAGATCAGTCAGTCACTGCCATGATAGAAGGACTAAAAGGGGGACATACCTACAATGTCAGTGTAAGAAATGATACTTTTTCTTTGGATTTTTTTCTTTGATATGGGTGAGAGATTAGTCTGAACAGGGAACAAAAACTGAAGCTGAATATAAGATTTTCATGCCAAGAATGTTAGCTGGGGTGTGAAGAGAGACAAGTCTGAGGAATGAGGGGAGCAATGAAGAGGGTGGAGTGAGTGGGAGTAGGACACATCACTAGTAGTTAGCTTTGTACTCTGGACCCCCGGTTCACGTCCCAGCAAAGCAGCCTGTGACACATCGTGACAGGTACAAGTCTAAATCTCGCTCTTAATTCCACTACTTGCATTTGTCATTTGGCTCAGATGAAAGGTCTAGTTCTGCAAGGGGAGCTTGCTAGAATTATGTGCACAAAGTCCCTTCAAATAAGCAGAGACTAGGACACGAGAGAAGGCAACATAACAGTATAAGTGGGCTTGTTTTTCTCCTTTTTGTAAGAGCTAGATTACAAGTGATGAAGTGTTACTGTACTTAGGATTGTAAAGAAATATGAAGTAAGTTCTAGCAAAGTGTGAATGACAAAAGGAGGGTTTCAGCATTCATTGTTGCTTCAAATATATCCAGATTTGGCCAATTTGAAGCTATTACAAATACTCATTAAAACAAATGTTTCTTGGTTTTTTTTAAGGTCTATGCAATTAATGGTGCTGGTGCAGGGCCAAAAATTCAGTTGAAAATAACCATGGATATCAAAGGTATGTCTCATAAAGTACACTTTAACTGAAATCTCTATAAATGCTGAAGAAATTGCTGTTCTACCTGTGAGTACACAGCTGTGGGCCTTTGTCTATTATTTAGAGGCTGCATAATGTAAGAACAGGAACACATAACTGATAGCCTTGAATTGCAGTGCTCAGTTTTGCTGCATATCACTGTTCATTTGCTATTCGTATCTGCATCATACTGTAAACCATGTGCAGACTCAGTGAAGTAATCATATTGACATCAGTAATTTAGTTACCATCAGCGAACAGCTTAGAAGAATATCGCAGAGGTATAGCTAAGTATATAGTAGCACAGCTGTGAAATAAATACAGTCATTGATTGAAATTCATTGAAAAACTAAGACTCAATCTTTTTATTGTTTCCTCTTTCTCTGATATGCAGAGGCATTTATCAGAATACAGTTTTTAGAGGCTTAAGGCATTAAGTTGTCCCTGAAAATATGCTGAAGATTTGTCTTGCGTAATAACACAGCTATGTGCCTGAACAAAGTACTTGTAGTGAAAACATTTTAAAACAAAACTCTGTGGTATATCTTTGTGTAAAAAACAGAACCACCACGGCCTAAAAAGAAACCAGCACCTGTTTATGATACCAATGGGGCATTACTCGTCACAGCTACAACAATTACGATCAAAATGCCGATATGTTATTACAGTGATGATCATGGCCCTATCAAGAAGATACAAGTTCTTGTTGTGGAAGCTGGAGGTAGAATTTTATAAGTTATCTTGAAAATTGTTTTCGGGTTTTTTAATTTCTTTATTTTCAGGCTGTTTGTTTTTTTAATTTCTCTTCTGTCTCAGTAATTTCATGTTAGAAAACAGCTAACAACATCACTTTAGCTGAGGCAATAGTACTAAGACCAAAGTATCTTTCACAATACCTGTGGGCTGGGCACTGGATTTTGGGAACGCTTGCCAATGAAGAGTCATCCGTTCTGTTTGAAGTCACCAATATTATTCTGGCCCTATTGTTATCATTGTATTTCTATATTTTCATTTGGCACTTGTGAAAGGTAAATAATCTGAAACTTTTTTTTGCAAGGTTATTCTTCTGTTGCTATTAGTGTTGCCTGTAAAAGAATGCAGTCATGTGCACTTGGTATTTCCATTTCATAACGGGGGCAGAGGGATTTACATAAATCCCTTCTGTAGACTGTGGGTTAGAATGTGTATTCCCTTGTATGGACTGATGATAAGTTACTCATATGAACAGTGCTATGATACTCTTTTGTATAATTGCCTACCAATGTGAGTAGGTGTTTCAAGATAGGACATCATATGGTCAGGCTTACTTTACCTAACAAGGACAAATCACAGGTATTTAATTCTCTTGTTTTGCTTGCTTTCAAAGTATAGAAGTAAAGCATTCACATTAAGTGAATTCACATTGTCTCTCACTTTTTTCTGAATTTTTCATTTTAGTACTAATCCTACAAACATTTACTTCATAGCTATGGCTGTGAAGATTCTCTTGCACTGATAGATATGCAAGTACCATGTTAAGCAACATTTTGAAGATTTTTCTCCTGAGTTGCTGGCTACTGTCCACTTATGGAAATCTAGTAATTTCATTTATGAAACAGTCTTTACTGTTTTTAGAGTAAACACTTTTTACTGTCTTTGCTAGCCATGCTCAGTTTCAAAGTCAAATGGCTTGCAGGAGTGATATCCTCTACAGGCAGAGCTCATGTGCAAGACTGCACCTGAAATTTTCTAGTTGTGATTCAGCTGACTTACTCTGAGTTAACACAATATAGATACTGTGGATAGTAAGGAAGTCTGGGTTCAAGTGCATATACAGTTACAGACTTTGTGTAAATGGCACCAATAGCATGCTAAGCTCTTAAAAAAATTAATTTCCTGTTTAACTTCTTTAATTATAGTCTGGTTAGAGTGTAAATTGTTTCTGATTATTTCTTTTCTTGACAATAGCTCAGCATGATGGGAATGTTACTAAGTGGTATGATGCCTACTTCAACAGACCGAGGCCATATTTTACAAATGAAGGCTTTCCAAACCCACCATGTATAGAAGGAAAAGAAGATATGAGTGGCAAAGAAGAGATATATGTCATAGGTGCTGATACATGTATGATACCAGGCAGTCAAGACAAAATATGTAATGGCCCACTGAAACCAAGAAAGCAGTACCTGTAAGTACATTTGTCTATATGTTTGTCCAAGAGAAAAATTTAAGTGAAATATACATATATACAAACATACAAAATGTGTAGTTCAACTATGAAAAGGTGGAGATTGAAATGATCTTCATGTGTCTCTAATTTTAAATTTTTTGGCTGAGCATAAATATGGGAGACAATTATTTAAAAAATGTTTCAGGTAACAAAAGATGCTTACTGAGTTCTTAAATTAAATAAGCCCAAATTCAAGATAAGTAATTCATATAGTTTGATTATATATTTAAGATATTGACACCGAGTCCTTGGCGTCTGTCATAATGTCACTTTAGCAGGTGAATAATGATTCCAGCTTATATTATACTAAAATTGAAAAATAATTTTTGGTTTCTAAGTGAAATAGTATTTAAGAAAATGTACATAAACTTTCATTTCATTAGTTTTCTTGGGTTTATTTCACAGATTTAAGTTCAGAGCAACTAACATTAAAGGACAGTTTACAGATTCTGACTATTCTGATCCTGTCAAAACATTAGGTAAGGAGAGTATCACTTACTAAGGTATTTCTCTATTTCCAAAGAATCATGTTTCTTTTTAGTACAGTCATTTCCCTAAAGTAAATAATCTCTATTTTTGTTGGACCTAGCTTAACCAGAATGGCTGAGGAAACATAGCCATTCCCTTGTATGTCCTTTTGAGGTTGTCATGAGGTCTTACCTCAGCCTGGACTATAAAATGAAGAAGCAGTATTGACAAAATTCAGTAGCAGAGATTCAGTTATACCAATAAAAATACCATTTTGCCAGGATAGCTCATCTTATTTGGTGAACTGCCAGAAGGTATACTGTTTGTGCAGTTTCCCTCTGTGTTAGATGTAGAGCTATTATTGTGTACTCTTTGCTGGGTAAAAAACTGGGTATACTGTTTGTGCAGTTTCCCTCTCTGTTGGGTGTAGAGCTAGTATTGTGTTCTCTTCTCTGGGTTTAAAAACTGTCTGGATGGTTGGGCCCAAAGAGTTGTGTTGAATGGAGTTAAATCCAGTTGGCAGCCGGTCACAAGTGGTGCTCCCCAGGGCTGAGTATTGGGGCCAGTTCTGTTTAATATCTTTATCAACCACCTGGACAAGGGGATTGAGTGCAACCTCAGTAAGTTTGCAGATGACACCAAGTTGGGTGGGAGTGTTGACCTTACTTGAGGGTAGGATGGCCCTACAGAGGGATCTGGACAAGCTGGATTGATGGGCCAAGGTTTCAGCAAAGATAAGTGCCGGGTCCTGCACTTGAGGCACAACAACTCCATGCAGGGCTACAGGCTTGGGGAAGAGTGGCTGGAAAGCTGCCTGGCAGAAAAGGACCTGGGGGTGTTGGTCGACAGCCACCTGAATATGAGCCAGCAGTGTGCCCAGATGGCCAAGAAGGCAAATAGCATCCTGGCTTGTATCAGAAATAGCGTGGCCAGCAGGACTAGGGGAGTGATCATCCATCCCCCTGTACTCTGCACGGGTGAGGCCACACCTCGAATACTGTGTTCAGTTTTGGGCCTGTCACTACAAGAAAGACATTGTGGTGCTGGAGCGTGTCCAAAGAAGGGCAACGAAGCTGGTGAAAGGTCTAGAGCACAAGTCTTATGAGGAGCAGCTGAGGGAACTAGGGTTGTTTAGTTTGGAGGAAAGGAGTCTGAGGGGAGACCTTACCACGCTGTACAACTACCTGAAAGGAGGTTGTAGATAGGTGGGTGTCAGTCTCTTCTCCCAGGTAACAAGTGATAGGACAAGAAGAAACAGCCTCAAGTTGTGCCAGGGGAGGTTTGGATTGGATATTAGGAAAAATTTCTTCACCAAAAGGATTGTCAGGCACTGGAACAGGCTGCCCAGGGAAATGGTTGAGTCATAATCCCTGGAGGTATTTAAAAGCCGTGTAGATGTGGTGTTTAAGGACATGGTTTAGTGGTGGACTTAGCAGTGTTAGGTTTACAGTTGGACTTGATGATCTTCAGGGTCTTTTCCAACCTAAATGATTCTATGATTGATTCTATGATTCTATGATTCTATGGTTCTATGATTCTATGATTCTATGATTCTATGATTCTATTCCAGTGAGCCTAGCGTAGGAAACCTCTTGGCTGCAGATCATTCCTTCTAGTGGCAGCTTATCTGAGGACATGACCCTTTAGCCCTTCATCCTTTAGATACAGACAAAGCTCTATACTAATTAATAGATTAATTCATCTAGTTCTGATGTCACTGACCCATAGGCCAGCCGTCAGGGAGTCTCAAATCCATCATAAATTCCTCCATGGCAGTGTTGATCTACCCCCAAAATTGGGAATTAAGACTCTTGTAGCAGGTTGCAATAAGATCTGTAAGTTCTTTTAATATATTGGTAAGCCAAAACTTACTTAGCTAAGCATTAGCACTGTCTTTCTGAAAAGGGATCCCAAGACAACTGGATGAGTACCCAGAAGAATTTTAGTGGGCACATATTTTTCATTTGGCATTCATCTTCTGTGATATGAGCTCCCTTATTCATCTAATCCATGTTAGAAATTTGCTACATGATCTGATACTGAAGATCCTGAAATGCTAATTCACTACCTGAATATTCTGAAAGGATCTGGCAGTATTTCTCTCGCCCTGAATGTTTTGGAAAGTGCAACACAAAAGCTCTCTTTATATGTTCTGAGTTTAAAAGTTCTAAGCCAATGCAACAAATAGTTTGCCCAGTAAGGGAAAGACAGTGTGTGCAATCAGGGAAAACAAGTATACTGGAAATGAGTCCAAATGTACCCCGTCCTCTGGGCAACTTTCTCCTTTCTAACAGAAAAGTTTACAATGCTTAAAGAAATCACACTTTAGTGGCAGGCAGATAGTGTAATTCATTCGCTTCTGTATTGTTATTGAAAACTTGTGACACATTCTCCTTTGGTGTAGATCATAAAGAAGCTAGATCTGGTTGTATGCTGAATAAAATGTAATAAGAAAAGAAATAGACCTGATAAATTCCTCAGATATCCATGGCTCCTCATACCCATGCAGTGCCTTCTGTGCTCAAGTTTACCATCAAGCACTGTTTTTAAAATGGACACTACAGCAAACTCTTGTCTGGCCTTAACTTTTAAATTTCAGAGCCTATCCAACAAGAAACAAAAATTTTATATATCACAAGAAGCAGAAATTTTTTTATATATAATTGAAGCAGAAATTATTAGAATACACAGCAGCGATAATGTTTTTTTAATTATAGTAAAGGATACATTTTAATATGGTGTTCCCACTCAACTGTACTTGGAGTACCACAACTCTCCTCTTGAGCTGGAGAAATGGAATTTCTTTCTCATAAACCATGACTGACATTGCAAAAGTAACGTCCATGCTACAATGAAAGGTCAAGATTTTTCCATGAGATAATTAAGATGTGGTGACAAATACTGTTTAAACGTCGAATACATCAAGGCAGCTTATAACCTTTTCGTAAACTCTGATAGCTAGTTCAGCAAATCATTGTGGGGCAGCTGGTAGTCCTGTGTAAGTGTAGACTTTTTCCAGGTGAAATACAAAGCTGATGAGACAGGAAATAATCAAAATGGGGTTTCCTGACACTGCCTTTTGCATAGAAACCTACCTTATGATATTCTGTTATTGCAGTTTGTTATCATCATGTAGCAAATTGCAGTGCCTCAGAATTATACAACACGATGTCTTCTGTTTTGCCTCCTTTCCCTTGCCCATGGTCATCTCTACAGATGTGTGTTGTCCTTCCCTGTTGCAAAGAAGTAGGAGAAAATGTATTTTTTTATTCTTGGTGGGTATTCTGCCAGCACTGTTTTGTTTAATAACATTGGCAATGTTCAGAGTGATATTAACTGTAGGGTTTAACATTGACTTCACTGTTTAGTGCAAAATAGATAGAACTGTTGTAGAGGTTCCTATGGAGAGTCTTCTATTCTTCTTCCACAATACTAACATTTGTGCCTTATCACAGAGATCAGTGGGCGGCAGGGGCTTTTTCATTCCTTTTCTCCTTGCATCATTTTTTTATATACTTGCTTTTCTTTTCTATTGTCTTTCCCTGGCCTAAATTGTTCTTACCTTGTATTCTTCAGCTAAATCAGGATAATTTTGAATTTTTATCATGTTTTCCAATATACATGCAGTCCAGATCAGCTGCAATACAGTTTCTAATCCAAAAATCAGACCCTTTTGAGAGAAACAAAGCCAGGACTTCAGTGTTTCCCAGTGTGTCCTTGGGAGGATGTCTCTTGAGTGGGAAATCTCGGTTTCATAGCTAGGAGCTAGGTTTTCCACAGTGGATCAGCAAGTGGAGGTGAATGTCAGCATAGGTGAACAATACCAGCAGTAGTAATCCCTTGCTTTTCTTATTTTTGCTGTGTGCCTAAGGAAAAAAGAGGCTGAGGTTTTTGAGATAGTGACAGGATTACCAGGAAGGGTGGGAAATTAAATGAGCCTCAGAAACTTAGCACCAAAGAGGTTCAAAAAGAGGTCTAGAAACTACTGATCTAAATGGTTTATCAGTCTCAGAACGAGCCTGCGTTCTCACCTGGAAGGACCGATTAGAATACCAGCACCTTTACTTTTTTATCATAGAGTCCTTTATGATGACTTTTGACCTGCTGGTGGTTATTCCTAACAATTTTGCCAATTCCCACATAAATAAAGAGCACAAGTTAATGGTCAGTGAGGCCGATTAATCCAGAAAGTTCAGATCCAATCACTAGGTAGGTTCCTTCAGCACCCTGAGGAGACTATCTCCAAAAAAGCATCTTTTCTTTTATGCCTGTGAGTGATGGCTGTAAGCCTCATAGCTTTAAAGTTGTGGCTCTTCCGCTTCTGGAGTTTGATTACTCCTAGCTGTTAGAGTAGTGTGTCTGTTGTTGGCTGCACAGAGACTGAAGCAGGAGCTCAGGCTAGTGTTCAGACCGACGTTACTGCAGTGTAGACCTACCTTAATCTGTTTAGCAGGTAAAATGGAAAAGCACTGGGGGATGGCTGCACCTATAGCTGCAGACATATACTATTAGTTTTATGTATTACATAGATCAACAATGCTTAGGAACCTTTACATAAATTGTTTCTGGTTTTGTTATATTTTTCTTTTCTGAGCAGCTTTTCGACTGACACAAAACAGATGCAGTTGTACAGAGAGAAAAGTGTCTGTCTGTCATCACTCCTTGATTTCACCCTATCAGAAATGTAAAAATTGTAATGAATCTATGAAATACTAGATTTCCACTTTCTATTGCAGGTGAAGGGTTGTCAGGAAGATCTGTAGAAGTTATCCTTGCTGTTACTTTGTGTATACTTTCAGTTGTTCTTCTAGTGGCTGCAGTATATGCTTTTGCAAGGTGAGATTTATGTATCCTTGCCATACCATGTTTGCAAGCACTCAAAAATGTTTTAAAGAAGAGTTGAAACAGTCCTATAAATGGAACAAATCTGTCATTTCAAAATGTATTTTTTTTATTTTTTTTACTTAGAAACTTAGGTAGGGACTCACAAAAGCTTTAGTCTAGTGAGGGTAACCTGCATAGATGAGGGAGAAAAACCAACTTCTCCAGAGGGTAAATCAGAGCAGTAGCCTATCTTACCCTTTCAGAGACACTTCTCTATTGACCTGAGGATACAGATCAGAATGTCAGCTGGCTGAAGTTAGCATGATGGCTAACCCTATTGATAGCTTGATATGAAGTAAATGCTCTAAATTCTGTTTTCTGTCTTATTACTAAATACATTGAAGTCTCACAGGTGAAAGAGAAATTGACTTCTAATTCCAACTGTGAACAAAATGTCCATGTAAAGAAGCAGACTGGATACTGCATACATGATGTTAGTTTACTCATTCATCAGAATTCTGTTCTTCCTCAGCTGCATCATTCGGGCATTGACAAAATTTATGTAGGAAAACTAAAAAAGTATATAGGCTGGATTCTTTCCATATGAATTTTAGACAGTGTAACTGCCAGATTTGACTAAATTACACTGTTGGAAGGGAGAGCAGAATAAAGGCCAATGAAGGATTGCCAGCAACTATTTTTCAGTTTCAGTCTGTCTAATCAAAGTATTGACATATGTGTCCTTTAATCTTTCACATGTTTATTTTTCACTATTATTTTCTGTTTAGAATTCGGCAAAAGCAAAAAGAGGGAGGCACGTACTCCCCACGAGATGCTGAAATTATTGACACTAAGTTTAAACTGGATCAGTTGATCACAGTGGCAGACCTGGAGTTGAAGGATGAGAGATTTACACGGTAAGCATACTCCTTAGGCAAAACAGTAGTCCAAAGGGGCTGTAGCCATGACCCCTCTCTGACCTTTGCTTGTTTGGAAGTGTTTGTGGTGTTCTTATTTACACAGGTCACTGAGATCCTCTTTCAAAGAATGACCTCCATCCTCAAGACACTTCTCACTAGCCTTTAGAAAATCACTTAATCTTCAGCTCTTTTTACAACAAGATAAAGATCTAAGTGCAAATCACTGTTTAATTGTGTTAGAAAAAACGGGCTACGTATTTTTAAACATGCAGAATTTCTGAGGTTTTTTGATGGCTCAGTGTTTTGTGTAGACTGCAAACCTACATAAGCATTTTGAAAGAATCAAACTCCCAGAAGTCCCGGTCAACTAATTCAAGAACAAATCTGTCATTGTTTAATTGACATTTAGAAAGCCTTTTTTTTCACAAAGGGATTTGCATAACATCTGGGTTTCCGTGGAGCTCAGCACCCTGGCTGTCCTGACATCTATGTCTTTAAGGTGTATGCAGCAATTCCAGGCTATTCATATTTTCTATCTGACAAAGAATCTTGTCACAGATATTTATAAGAAGGAAAACTGATCTTTTTGACTGCCAGAAATATGGATATTATTCACCAAATAAATATAATGATGATTCTCAATAATATATGACATCCAACTGAGTTAGAAGTGTTTGGTGAACATTCTTTACCTACCTGTATTTTCCCTGCTGTGTCAGATGAAACACTGTGGTAGGCAGTCTCCTTAAACATGAGAAGCCTAAAATAGTCTTGCCCTAGCAGTCAGACATCCTACTGGTGCAGACTAGGAATAGCTGGAAGATGAAAGGTTGTAGCTGTTGACCTGTTTTGTTTGAGTGTGTATATGTCTATGTGTGTGGTACAGAGTAAGCTGATTGCATGTACAAACCTGTTCGAAATAGTGCACACAAGAATGGCTGCTTGTAACAGATGAGAAAACATACTATGAATCATCTGGAAATCATCGACGTAATGGATGTGGTATGTTCTGTGTGGGGCACATGTCATTCACATAATGTTGTTAAGTACCTTCTAGTAACAGCAGAAAACATTCTCTGAAGACAGAACCGTTGCCAATGCACTGTGATAGCTGTGGCTTGTATAAATGATCTTGACAGATCTTCAAAATGGCCTTGTTTCCAAACTGTTAGCTAAATAAGAATGGTACTGCTTTTGTTTATATACTAAAGTGTTAATGGATTTTACTTCCAGATACTCTTCATTTTTCTTTAGACGCAAGGAGATATTTGTCATCCAGTAAGTTTTTGTCTTATTGAAGCAACATGGTGTGTTTTCCATTCTATTCTCTTAACCTGTGTGCTACCATACTATATTGAATGATATAGTTAATCAAAATGAAATGTCAATCTTTGCAGCTATACTAATGACAAACAGTGGTATTTGTCATCCTGAAATCATGTTTCTTTTTAGTCCCTAATGTTAAGGTACAAGAGTTCCACAGCTATTTTGAAATAAATCAGGGCAATTTTTACACAGAAATTGTAACACATTATGAAAATATAGCACTGACAGATACAACATATCCTTGAAGCAAATGTAGTGCAAATGTGACATAAGAAACATGCTGTTTCTTTCCTTTGGCAATTAGAATGTATGTACTTAAGTGAAGTTCCATTTTTTTATCAACTGCCTTTTGTACTCACACTGCAGCTGTTTTGTACTATGCCACTACAATATCAGCAACATATCCACGCAGTCAAATCCTTTATCAGTTTGCAGAGTACTATTCTGCCACTTTTCTGTCTAAATTATGTTTGGATTTGTACAGTATCAAACTCTACAGGGTAATTGAAAACTATAATATTTCATACTTACATGCACTTTATCATGTGATTTATGCACAGCAAGGCCTTTAGTGAACAGTGCTTCGGCAGTTTTAGTGACATCACCCTTGTTTTAATGAGTCAGTCTCACATTTTGGTTTGCAGTTTGTCATGTCCTTCCATCTGTATTTTTCTCTTTCTTCCTTCCCCACTCCTTTAATGGCCAAAAGCAAAGACTCTCTTCTGCCATTCTTGTAAGGTACATGATGCAGCTGTTAAATTTTGGATTATTTTTCAAACAGTAGTTGCACTGAAGCCACAGCAGGCTCCTTTCCCAGGTCCTTTGTTGGATGTTATGACACATTGTTGAAGTTTGAGGTGCAGGCACGAATTCAGAGTTCCTCAGGCGAGGATTCATGCCATCTTTTCAACTGGAAGTCAGTAAATATACTGTGGGACCCTACTAGATAACATACGTATAGTAATGAGAGCAGGATATCCTTTATCTGCTCAAAACCTTTTAGTTTATTATGACTTTTTTTAAGCTTTAAAGAATGTTTCAATATGTTAGATTGTGTTCTGGTAATGTCAGTGACCAAAAGAGACATTTTAGAATCATAGAATGGTTAGAATTGGAAGGGACCTTAAAGATCATCTAGTTCCAACCCCCCTGCCATGGGCAAGGACACCTCCCACTAGACCAGATTGCTCAAAGCCCCATCCAACCTGGCCTTGAACAGTTCCAGGGATGGGGCCTCCACAACTTTCCTGGGCAACCTCTGCCAGTGTCTCACCACCCTCACAGGAAAGAATTTCTTCTTAATATCTAATCTAAATCTATCCTCTTTCAGTTTAAAACTGTTACCCGTCGTCCTATCACTACACTCCCTGATAAAGAGTCACTCCCCATCTTTTCTGCAGGCCCCCTTTAGGTACTGGAAGGCTGCTATAAGGTCTCCCTGGAGCCTTCTCTTCTCCAGGCTGAACAACCCCAACTCTCTCAGCCTGTCCTCATAGGAGAGGTGCTCCAGCCCTCTGATTGTCTGTGTGGCCTTCCTCTGGACTCGCTCCAACAGGTCCATGTCCTTCATATGTTGGGGGCCCCAGGGCTGGACACAGTATTCCAGGTGGGGTCTCACGAGAGCAGAGCAGAGGGGCAGAATCACCTCCCTTGACCTGCTGGCCATGCTTCTTTTGATGCAGCCCAGGATGCAGTTGGCTTTCTGGGCTGCGAGCACACATTGCCAGCTCATGTTGAGGTTCTCATCAACCAACACCCCCAAGTCCCTCTCCTCAGGGCTGCTCTCAATCCATTCTCTGCCCAGCCTGTATTTGTGCTTGGGATTGCCCCAACCCACGTGCAAGACCTTGCACTTGGCCTTGTTGAACTTCATGAGGTTTGCACAGGCCCACCACTTGAGCCTGTCCAGGTCCCTCTGGATGGCATCCCTTTCCTCCAGCGTGTTGACCATACCACACAACTTGGTGTCATCAGCAAACTTGCTGAGGGTGCACTCAATCCCAACATCCATGTTGCCAACAAAGATGTTGAACAGGATCTGTCCCAATACTGACCCCTGAGGAATGCCACTTTTCACTGATCTCTGCTTGGACATTGAGCCATTGACCACAACTCTCTGAGTGCAGCCCTCCAGCCAATTCCTTATCCACTGAGTGGTCCACCCATCAAATCCGCGTCTCTCCAATTTAGAGACAAGGATGTTGTGCGGGACAGCATCAAATGCTTTGCACAAGTCCAGGTAGATGATGTCAGTTGCTCTTCCCTTACCTACCGATGCTGTAACCCTGTCATAGAAGGCCACCAAATTTGTCAGGCACAATTTGCTCTTAGTGAAGCCATGTTGGCCGTCACCAATCACCTCCTTATTTTCCCTGTGCCTTAGCGTAGTTTCCAGGAGGATCTGCTCCATGATCTTGCTAGACACAGAGGTGAGACTGACCAGCCTGTAGTTCCCCAGGTCTTCCTTTCTTCCCTTTTTAAAAATGGGGGTTATGTTTCCCCTTTTCCAGTCAGTGGGAACTTCACTGGAATGGCATGACTCCTCAAATATGATGGATAGTGGCTTGGCAGCTTCATCCACCAGTTCCCTCAGGACCTGCAGATCAATCTCATCAGGTCCCATGGCCTTGTGCACCTTCAGGTTCCTTAGATGGTCTCAATCCTGATCTTCTTCTACAGTGGGAAGTTCTTCATTCTCCTAGTCCCTGCCTTTGCCTTCTGTGACTAGGCCAGTGTGGCTAGAGCACTTGCCGGTGAAGACTGAGGCAAAAAAGTCATTGAGTACCTCAGTCTTGTCCATATTCTGGGTTACCAGGTCTCCCATTTCCTTCTGGAGAGAGCCCACATTTTTTCTAGTCTTCCTTTTATCACTGATGTACTTGTAGAAGCTTTTCTTGTTGCCCTTGACATCTCTGTTCAGCTTTAACTCTATCTGGGCTTTAGCTTTCCTAACCTGATCCCTGGCTGCTCAGACTATTCCTCTGTATTCCTCCCAGGCTACCTGTTCTTGCTTCCACACTCTGTAGGCTTCCTTTTTGAGTTTGAGTTTCTCCAGGAGCTCCTTATTCATCTATGCAGGCCTCCTGGCATTTTTGCTCAACTTCCTCTGTTCTGGAATGCATCACTCCTGAGCTTGGAGAAGGTAATCCTTGAATATGAACAAGCTTTCTTGGGCCCCTCTTCCCCCCAGAGCTTTAAGCCATGGTACTCTACCAAGCAGATCCCTGGAAAGGCCGAAGTCTGCTCTCCTGAAGTCCAGGGTAGTGAGCTTGCTGTGCACCCTCCTCACTGCCCTAAGGATCTTGAACTCCACCATCTCATGGTCACTGCAGCCAAGGCTTCCCTTAAGATTCATATTCCCCACCAGCCCCTTCATGTTGTTGGTGAAAACAAGGTCCAGCATGGCACCTCTCCTCATTGGCTCCTCTATCACTTGGAGAAGGAAGTTATCTTTGATGCATTCCAGGAGCCTCCTGGATTGCTTATGTCCCGCTGTGTTGTCCCTCCAACAGATACCAGGGTAGTTGAAGTCCCCCATGAGGACCATGGCTTGTGAATGTGAGGCTGTTCCTATCAGTCTATAGCGGGCCTCATCCGCTTGGTCTTCCTGGTCAGGTAGCCTGTAGCAGACCCCTACTGTAACATCACCTGTCCCTGCCTTCCATTTAATCCTCACCCATAAACTCTCAGTCAGCTCCTCATCCATCCCTAGGTGGAGCTCCATGCACTCCGGCTCGTCCTTGACATAGAGGGCGACACCCCCTCCTCGTCTCCCTTGCTTGTCCTTGCTGAAGATCCTGTATTTTAGGTGTCTCTAACATGGTCTTTCACATAGATACATCCTTCCTCATAACGATCAGTTATATCAAGAAGCTGACAGAAGCGTGGCAGCATGCACCAAGGCAGCTTACTGCAAAACCTGATGTCCAAAATATCTTTGCTGCCTCTTTTCAGACTTCCACAGTTACACCACAAAAGAACTTTTGTACCTGTTACTTTTGGGGAATAGCTATGTAGAAATCAATCACAGTCCCAGTTCCTGTATTGTCCTTATCATTCTCATGATTCGTGGTTAAAGCAGTGGCATGTTAGCATGTTAAATTATTGTATGATATGTTGATGACTACAGTGTAACCTTTACAAATTTACCATTAATTTGGAATGGGACTGTGCATCACTGCATCTTCATAACCTATTGCCATATGTTGGCCGCATTTAGTCAGCTGTCTCAGCTGGGTTTGCAAAGTTTGCTGTGTTGCAGAATGCTGGTTTCAGTTCATGGTATCTTGTACTTGTATGAGGAAACATAGATGGACAGACTCCTTTTCCAGGCTGACTTGTTTGTATTTCTTGGATAGCAGTAAATCAGCTGAAATCTGGTATACTCTCTACCCTGAAAGGTTGAAAATCGTAGGTGATAAAAGAGCAGCATAGATTTTTTCTGTACGTACTAATCATCTCATTCAGTGCTCATTTGAAGGAGACGCTTTGGAAACCAGGTGTTTTGTCATTTCTCGGCCAGTATATTATTTATCATGTTAGCTACTATAAATCAGTAAAGGCACGGACTTGCAGCTGACACAGTTCATCCACAGAATCAAGATACTCTAGCCTGCTCCATGAGATCGTTCTTGACTGTCTCTCATACATTGTCTCTTCAGACATTCTCTCATACTTAGTGGATCGTGGCCTATGATCTTGGCTCATATTCTCAGAAAATTTGTGCAGCTGGTATCACATGAGAAATAAAAAGAAGTAGGAAAAGGTTTTTCTGTTCTGTGAAAATATGACTGGAAATGTTCTTTTCATTCTTAGCAGATGAAAAATTCAAAAGCTTGAAAAGTTTAATGAACGAAAACTCAGCAAATGTTCAGTATAGGTTAATAAAAACATTTTATTTCACACATTTTTATAACTTTTTTAGTATGAATTATTTTGCATTGCAGAAGTCAACTTAAGTAGAAAAAACATCAAATTTAAAAGTACCAGGTATCCCATTCTGCCAATTTTGAAACCTTTTTTTTGGGTCAACATTTTTTTCAAATCAGGAGATTCATGGCAAATCCCAGTTCCCAGTAGTAATTTTTTAACATCATCAGAAAAAAATTTTCTTGAAAAACTTCAGTATCTGAAAATTACTTACTAGCTAATACATATACACCATCTTTCAGCAAGTCTTTGCTAGACAATTAATTAACGGGACGTAGTTTCAGAGTGTGTGCAGGGAATTAAGTCATACTGAATTCAGTGGAAAATGAGATCTGCTTTATGAAGGCAAAATGCTAACTTTGAATGTTGATCTCCAGGATGGTGGAGATGGTATGAGACAGGCAATAACAGAAAAAAACAACTCTTGTTTAAAACATATACGGCCCATCAGTCTAAACTGGATTAAACATTCGTTCATTAAGCATACTGAATATACGTATACTGGGGCCTCTCATCACTTATTTTTGTAATGTGTCCATAGGGTTTGGCAGACATTCATCTGCTGTGAATAGATTCTGTCACTAATTTTCCAGAGTGCACCAGGTTTGGTGAGAGACAAGTAATTCCCCTGTTCCAGGTGCTCACCTTGGAGACAACATCTCTGGCACCCTACTTTTGCAGTGGTTTCTGCAGCAAGGATAAAGCCATGTAGGTCCCCATATCTTAAAATCTTTCCTTGAGAAGTTGCACCTTGTGCTTTGAGGCTTTTGTTTCATTCTGTGTGAGACAGTTTGTCAAACAAATGGGGCACAGATTCAGAAGAAATATTTCTGAAGTGCAGACACCGTAACGCTTGCAAACACAAGGTAATCAGAACTCTTTATGGAAAAGTATTGTATACAAATTTATTGTCTGATCTCACCTTTCCTATATATTGTGCATTCAGTAGGTGTCTATATTCAAGGTAACACTTCTACAGACACATTACTTTCTCTAGACCAACCTGTTTCTTCCTTCTTTGAGTGGGGATAGGCTTGACTCCTGCCTTGCCTTTTTCTTCAACAAGTTTCATCTTAGTAATCAACTATCAAAAATAGGCTTCCTGAGCTTTGTATCCCAGGAGTACCAGGTTTATGAATGTACATGTTCTGGTACAATGGAAGAAATGACCATGTGTTCTCTTTCCTTAGGCCTTTAATATTTAGGAAGGGTTAAGCTCCATATTGCTTTCAATTAACTTGCTAAAAATTAGTTCCTCCGTTGTTCCTAGGAAGTGTCAATGGTGCTTATAAGTTAAGCCTTTTGCCTACATACTCATTTCTTTTGTTTTCTATTTGGACAAAGTTTTAATTCCCTGTGGATTTCAGATGATTGACCCAGAGAGAAAGCCGAGTCTGTGTGACAATATGGTCTTCAGTTACCAGTGCCAACACAAATAAATGGCTTCTTTCTAGCTCTATCATAGGTAATCTGAGTGGGATTCAGATTTTTGATAGACCCACACATGAAACAATACACTGTTTTAAAAGAAAATCAGATTTAAGGCAATAAAGCATTCTTTATCTTAGAGAATGTTTTTCTTTCCTAGTTTCAAAGTCAGACAAGTGGGAATCTGGAATTGTCCAGCTGAAATAGGGAAATTTGCAACTTTGTGGTTTGATTCTAAATTGTGCTCATCAAGATCTAGTGATATCTATATTCTCGTGTTTTATACAAAAGACTGGGAAATGTGGAGAACAAGATTACAGGTAGAAGAGTATTTGTTCATTGATGAAAGATTATTATTACATATTCCAAGTCAAAAGACTTGGAAAAAATACTACTTTTTGAAGTCTGAGGATGCTGAAACTGAGCATAGCCGTAAGTCTTTAGTGAGCATACAAAATTCATCCCTTCTGAAGATTCTTACACAACAAAGCCAACATCTTTGCCAGAGTCTTCAAGTTAGACATTAATTCTCATATAAACATTTAAATTACATCATATTATTTTCTGAGCTCCCAAGCCACTGCAATGTGCACTTGCTACCGACAGAAGTGTGAGAATTCAGTAGTTCTAAAAATCAAGTTCTTCACTTAAATGCCCACAGATAGGTTAAAGTGTCAATCTATAGGTACCTTACCTCTTTAAAAACGTTTACTGTTTGTGAAAGGTAATATATGATTATGCCTTAAAAAAATCACCTGTTATAAATATTAAAAATCAACTTGAAAGCAAAATATATATCACTGTTTAGTTCATTTCCTGAGCTTTTTCAGTGCTTTACTTTCCTGCTTTCAGTGAAAGTAAAAAAATGAAATACTGTTGAGTAAGGTAATGTTAATGGTGCTGCTTGTCTCCTGTGTTCTTTGCTGTTGGATCCATGTACCTTCAGCACTGAAGCACTAAATGACATACCCAGGTTGCTTATGTACAGCATAGATGTAATTTTTACTCCCTAATGGCCAAACTACATTTGGTTACTGCGAATTAGGTGCAGTAAGCCCCTAATTGCTGTCAGTTCAAGAGGAGGAAAGCCAACAGTATTCAAAAAATCACTGGGATGTCAACCGGGAGATGACTTTTTTTCTGTTGTTCTGTAGTGAAGATACGTGAATTCAAAGGGAAACAAGTGTGTAATTTCTTTGCAGAGACTGCTTATAATTTTGTCCTCAAAAGCCTAAAAAAGTTTACTTTCTGCTCAGACACAAATCTATTTGCATGCAGTACATTGGCACAGCTATTAAGAATACTTCTTCAGGAATCTTTAGCTCTATAATGTTGCCAGAATTCCTAGAAGGTAGTTTTATCTGCCATGTAACGCAAACATAAGTGGTACAATAAGCACTAGTTAGATGTCTAAACATTCTGAATAGAGTTGCATGCTTTGCCATATTATTGCCTTCTTTTTCATTCTAAAGCTCTCCTCCAGTCCTAGTAAGCACTTTGAGTTTGAGCCTTTTTCTGTGACTTCTTACACTTCTTGTTACTCCAGTGAGACTGACCCAAGGCTTTCATAGCCAGTTTGCTTTGTTTGAAGAGAACTGTCATAACAAAGCATGTACCACAAAGGCATCTTTAGTAGCTTTGAAATTAACTTCTCTGATGCTTAATAATAAATGATTCAACAATTGTATTAATCTCACTTTATTATCTAATTTAAAATTGAAATATTTAAGAATAACTTCATAAACCAAAGCATTTTTAAAGCAAATTGTTGTCTTCTCTACTAAAATTATGACAGCAGTAGACATTTGTATTATAGAATAGTTTTTGTAATATTTATATGTAAGAATCTATGCATTTTGGAGAGACAGACACATAAAAGGTATACTTAGAGCTTTTTTGAAGGGGAAAGTTATGTTTTACACTGTATTACTTCAAACTTTTTGGCTTGGTCTTTTAGACAAGCTTTATGGGTCTGAGTGCCCAAAGTTTGTCTTCTAAATCCATAACGCTGAGACACTTTTAAAATGGGTTCAGAGGTGATGATGATGACCAAGTTTCAAGGCCGTCTGAAAGTCCCCTGAGTATAGAAGCTCATGTAACATCTTGATGAACCTGCTCTGGGATCAAGTTAAAGACAGTTTCTAAAGTCACTATGTACCAGAAAGAGCAGTGAACATGTAAAAATGAGCATGGTAACAGGCACTCATTTTTAACATCTTTAGAAAAACAGCCATAGCTGTTTGATTTCTGTAGAGGCACACCAATGGCATGATTCATCTGTGACTTATTTTAGGTATCTGCTTAAAATGAGATGAAATCACACCTATTTCTCTTCACTGATTATAAAAGGAATCTAGAGGGACTGGCTCAGAAATAGGTGTTTGTATTCAGTCAGATGAATCCTGTCTTTATGCTCTGAAATGGCCCTTGGAAGAATGATATTGAGTACATAGTGTAAAATGAAGCCTGTCAATGTATATGAAGTGGTATGCTAGAAGTATAGATTTCCCAGGGCTATATGAGCCCAGAGTACTGTAAAATGATCTGAAGAGAATGACAGAAACTGTAAATACCGTATCCATATCTTCCAATACCTGAGATAAAAACTAAGCAAGACAATCACCCAAGATAGCTGACATATAATAGTATTTGAATCCATGAGAGAAATAAATCTGGTTCTTTAGTTATTTGAGTATTTCATCTAAAACTTATTAACATGCACAATATTGGTTAACTCTCAGCTTGCTACATTTAACAAAAATCTCTGTTGCAGGTTACTTAGTTATAGAAAATCCATCAAGTAAGTTGATTAAAGATTTTTATATTGTGGTCATCGGTGAGTCTCAATGTGTGGTTCCCTCCTCTATGTTTATTAGAAAAAAACTCCAAGCTGCGTATAAATCATAAAAGCATGACTAATTGCGTGGTAACTGGAGAAATGCTTTCTCTCTCTCTGGGGTGAAGCCTGCATGTCTGTGTTTTAGCTTGGGAAATAATACAGGGATATTTAAACTCCTCGGGGTTTAAAAACCATGTCATTATGAGAATGAGGTCACCGCAATATTTTATATGTCTAAAACCTTGCAATGTATAAAATGTTTTCTGTGTGACAAAGAAGTATTATGTACTTTAGAATGCAATGATAACTTTACAAATTTCCATTAATGTCAAAACCTCGCCGTGGAATGCTGTTACCTATAAAAACAATCCTACCCTACAGTACTGTTAACATCAGCAACATTAAAAATTTGGTGAGGGAGAAAAACAAGAGGAGAAAATGCTTCTGTTTTAAGTGACTGAAAACAAACCAAATAAGCATGCTGTAAGCAATTTATAATTTTCTGCCTATCAGTATCAGTTTCTATTGAACTGAAAAACGTTGTTTATTAATAAACTGCAGTTAAATAAGAATAAAAAGAATGACAAAAAAAAATCCCTGTAGGTTTCTAATTCTTCTGTCATTACTTTCAGGCCAATAAGCAAGAAATCCTTCCTACAACATGTTGAAGAGCTTTGCACAAACAACAACCTAAAGTTTCAGGAAGAATTTTCGGTATGTTGCTAGCAGTTGTCACAACATCGCAAGACCTTCAGTCGTTTCATGTGTCACATTTCATGTCCATTTTAAGCAGGCAAGGCCGTGAAGGACTCTGGCCTTGATAATCAATACCCAATTACCAGGTTGATTGTTTAGAAAGTAATATTACACTGATTTGGATTCTGCAGTCTACACTGCAACCTGATCAAAATTATTCACCTAAGTGACAGGAAAAGATGATCTTCTTTAGACTCCAGTCTTTGCAAGAACACCATAATATTTATGCTTTTACATATGTAGTGATGCATATGTAGTTTACCTGAGAATGGCTTTTTTAGAAATAGTTTTCTAACATTTATACAGGTATATTTAACTGCTTTAAATAAGTTAATTTTCCTGAGTGATGGTGACCCCAAAAACACAACTGCCATTTATTCTGTGAAATGTTCAAGCCCCAGTCGTACTGCCATGGAACTCAGAAATATTTTTCTTTCGTAGGTTTAGCAGTGCGGAAAGCAAGAAGTTTGTGCGTGGTACTTTGCTTTTTGTTCCTCTACAAATAATAGGTCATACTTGTCATGCTCTTGAGAATAGCCTCCATGGGAATAGCCTCCATCTCCTTATGTGAGCAGATGAACACAGAAAGCCTGTCTTTCTTTCTGAAAAGAGACCAGCTTTCAAAATATGCATTACCTATAATATAATGCATATATACTTTCAAATTTAAATCTCAAAGTTGTCACTATTTTCATTAAGTAACATTTTTTTATGGCTATCATATTTTTTTTCTCAACAATATCTTCTCTTCTTGTTATTTCAGAACCTTTATCATCATCATTTTTAACACATACAGTCATTTACCCTCACAAAAATAATTTGTCAGTCTCCAGTGACTTTATTATTTGGGATTTATAGATTTACCATGAATTGCTTACCAGTTGGATTAACAAAAATGAAGACTCAACAATTGGCTTTTCTTCTGTGAGATTATAATATTTCAGTCTCCAAGGGAAAACCAACAAAAGTGTGAAAAGATTAATGGTATTTCCTACAGCTTTTTTGTTATGCTCCTTAGGTAAAATTGGTCTGGATTTAATAATAAAAAGCACCATAAAATTCTCTGAGCAATAAAGTAAGGAGAAGTTTTTTTCCAAGAGCAGAAGTGTTATTTCACTTGAACAAGAGTGATTATAGTTATATTATGCATGACTGAACAGATGAAAAGTTTTACTAGCAATAACATTTTCACATATTAACGTTCATCACTGGAAAGTTTCTAGTATTACTTTGTGTAGGTGTGACCCACATTGGGTAAGCCTTACAGCATTGTAATGCCTTAAAACTTAAACAATAGTGTTTTATCAAATCAAAATCTTGGCAATCCATTTCAGATTTAAACAAATACAAGTAGCTGAGGCCTCATTTAACTGAATTATATAGTCAACTTATAATCAACAGTTTTATATGTCATTTGGGCTTCCATTTTTTTTCTTTCTGAACTTCAGCTTCCATGTTGCAGAGTGTAGTGATATCTTCCCAGATGACTTGTCCAAGGACAGGCAGAATTGCAGGGTAGGTCTGGTCCCTGGTTGAGAGTATATCTACAGTATCTCTAGCACCTGACTTATCAGATAATAGGACTGACAATGCGCTTGAAATGACATCAGAAATGACAATGCACAGAAACAGGCAATGGACACAAAAAACAAGCAGATCTTGTGACCTGTATTGTTTCCATCCACATTCATCATTTTAGTTTCACATAAATGCCTCAAGGCTTTTACAACGGCTATAGGAGAGATGAGCTCAAAATATAAACCCATGGACCACTGTATCTGAAGCACATAACTAAAAGCATGGGCTTGCTTGGACTCTCTGGCTGTCTCTGTACTAGTAAATTCAAATATACCAGGAACTGGACATGTGAATATGGTAATTTACACTAATAAACTGTTAGTATATTCCCTGCCTTGAATTTGGACTGTTTCAGCTAGCAGTCTTCCTGGAACATTCCAAGGTATGTTTTGGTAGATAAACTCATCTAGGGATCATTTACAATAGGCAGTTTGTAGACAACAAACCTGTTTTGGAGTTTTCTACCATAAACGTGGCTCTTTCCATTTCACTCAGTCTTGGAATCCAGGGACACTCCTGGTCTCATCTAATTTGCTGGACTGACCAAGCTGGTGTGCCTGGAGATCTCCAGGGTTCAATCTCGGTCCACATGTGAACATGGCCTGTGTGTAAACATGATGAGAAGAGACTCTGGACCTTGGAATGGATCTGAATCCATGTCTTGTCAGAAAAGACAAGTTTAAAGAAACCATAGGGAGCCACAGTAACTGATGGTGGGAACCACGTAGCTGATATGCAGACTTGCAGCTTTCCAGATGATTCATGTATCTTTCAATAGCTTTGGGAAATCAAGGTTTTCTAGTAACTGGCAAATTACTGAAACAGAAATACTTATATAAATGTTTTACGATAAGTTCTGTTCATAATAAAAAAGTGAAATACCTCCGAATGTCACTGCAGTACCATAAAAGCACTAGAGTAAACAAAGTGCAAATTAATTATTCAAAGTTTTATGAGTCTGCAATGAAATATGGTTTCTGCGATGAATTGTTATTGAATCTGGAAATCCAAATAGTCTTTCCTCAGTTCTGAAAATAATCATTAAGACTGAAATCCATACTGATGCAGAGAATTGGTATGAGGCTTTTGAGCACTTGTTCAGATATGGAAGCATCATTACAAAAATAACATAATCTGCTTCTCTCTTTCATCTCTACTACAAAGTACTGTACAACAGTGCTACTTCTGTACTAGTTAACTGGCAAGCTAAGACTCAGAGAAGGGAGGCAAATGAGGCAAGTCAAAGTTCACGACATGCACATGATATGGGATCCCATGGCCCACAACACCTGCAAAATGCCATAGGCATTTCATCTATGTTCTTCCTTCATGCAAAATTCAACAACAGAAATTTTGTGGGAGAGTTTCAGCTTTCTGAATGAGAGTAATTTTAACATCTCCACCTTTAGCTGTGTTTTACTGTTCTTACCTAATCCTGACGGGAATGCACAGAAGTCACCCTACTCTGTCTGAGAACAGGGATCTTTCTCTAGGTTCAGTTATAGGATTGGGGCTTTACTTCTCTAAGGGATTATTGAGACAAAAGGCAAAAGCAACTGAATAGGTGAAAGAAATGTGCCTTGAGTATGGCAGAGGCTGATTCAAAGACAAGTTTTTAAAATAATGAGTGCCTTTAAAGATATTTTTCTACACTATGTTACAGTCCTTCATTTAGTTTTGCATTTACTTCATGTCTGTTATCTATATTTTTTAATTCTTTAACATACAGATATAAATGTAAAGTCAGCTATTCTTTATAAGGTGATTTTAAGTCAGAAACTTTCTTTTTAGAAGGGGCATAATCATAGACTTTTCATCCCTAGGAAACATAGATATTAAGAGAGATTTTGAAGGGCATGGATGGGTTAATTTTCAAAGGCAGATGAGCATCTAGTCGTTCTCTGCAATTCTTCCCCTAATTCTTTCCCCAAGGAAATATGTGTCAGAGCTAGGAAGAGAAGTTAAGTCCCTTGACTGAAAGTTGTCATGGTTTGGGCTGGATTGGCCACCAAGGTGAACAACAGATGATCTTCCCCACCTCTCTCTTCAAGGAGAGGAGGGAGAGAGAGACATGAGTTTAGAAAGAACTAAACTACTTTAATGAAAATATTAATAATAGAATAAAAAAGAAAATAACAAAATATATACAAAACCATATCAAGCTCCCAGGATGATGATCACGTCACCAGCAGGCACTGGGGAAGTCCCAGACTGGACTCAGTGATGGATGGGAACTGGATTCAGGATCAGGATCAAAGGCAGACAAACAGACAGAGTCCTCCTTGGGCACCAGCCATTGACGAAAGAAAGCTGGCCCTTGGATCCCTCAGCTTTTATACTGAGCATGAGGCAGATGGGTTGGTCAGTGTGGGGTCACCTGTCCTGTCCACTCCTCCCTGCAGCTGTGACCCCTCTACACCTTTCCGCTTCCAGCCCTCCAATGGGGCAAATAACAAAGTTGGCTGCCCTTGGTTGTTATAGCAATAAGTGTAAGCAAGAGCCTCTCTGCATCCCATTCCTTGGCATCAACTAGAAACATGGGTCTGATCACTCTGAGAGCAAACAGTTTCTGCACAACATGCTGTTAATTTCAGCAGTTAGAAGAGGCCTAGCTAAAAAGAAGAATTACTGAACAGAAATTGGTTGTTTTACCGCAAACCAGGACAAAGTCCTTTGCTTTCGTCATGAAACCATCTTTCCCCTCCTGTTCAGAAGCACTTGCAGTTACTTTATCAAGGATATAATTATAGAAGTGAAGTAATCCTCATCCTTCAGGCCATAGGATTTTTGTCAGATGGTGAAAGAAACAAATTTCTCATGGGATAATATTGCATATAATACAGTTCAAGGGTTTTGAGCTCTCCTTTATATGTCAAACATTATCTGTTATACAAAATAGTATATCAGACAAGATGGGTTATTGACTTGGTTTATTACATCAGTTTTTAAATTATACCATTTTGTTAATGCTCATATTAAATTATTCTTAATATCTGAACTCATCAAATAAGGCTGACAAAATATTTGAATTAGCAATGAAAGAAAAACACTGGAATAAAAAACACTCCTGCTTTTTTCCATTTTTCATTATCTCTTTCATTTATTTATTTATTTATTTGCTAATAGTTGCCCATTAAATTTTATTTATACAAGACAAACTGTCTCAAATACCTGGGCAAAAGAGCACTTGAATATAATTAACATTGAACCTGATAGTAAGGCTATCTGCTCCACTTTCGGAAGTAGCACATGTAGAGAGTAACTGTTAATGTTAAAAGACAAATTTGAAGGGATTACTCAGCACAAGTGGCATAATTTTGCATTTTACTCATTCAAAGCAATAGGTAGATCTCTTCATTTCTATCTTAGCTAGGTGTTAATATAGACTTGCATATAATTTGTCGACAAAGGGAAAATCTATTATAGTTTATGTAGTTATTAACTTTAAAATTCTGGCTAAATTCTGGCTTTTCTAAGAGTTTTCTATTCTCTTATCACCGCTACAAGATCTTCACGTTAATACTTTTTCTCCATTAACAAGTTATGAAGTTGTCTCCACTCTTTTACTAAGCTTTGGAAAATACACCTATTTATGTACACAAACACCCCCATCAAATAAGTTCCTCAGTATGAACGATTTATCCATGTCTGCCCTTCAGTAATAGAACTAATGACCAGTTATGAAACTGCAGTACAGCCCAAAATAACTCTTCCCACCCCTTTCACTAACAGTCCCGTGAACAATAGCTAATTGCCAGTTGTCTCAACCTAATTAAATTCTCATCAGTTCTCATGCTGTGGCGAGAGCTCTTCCAAGCTACAGGAGTCAGGAAAAGGCGTTATTCAGGAGAAAGGCTGAGTCAGTAGGGCATGGTAACCAAGCATGTGACTTCATGACAGAAAAAAACTACAAAAGGTGATAGGCTGACTTTATCCAGACTTGTAAAGGTGAAAGTTCATGTAAGCTTTAATTGTTCAACTTGACAGCATTGTCTGCAGCACTGCATCTAATGTTGCTGGTGTAACTGGGGTTGACAGTGAGGTGGAATGCTCTGTAATGCTTCCAGCTGTTCTTAGAAATGCACTCTGTTGCAGAACTAAAAAATTCTTCCTCTTACTGGAGTGATGACATTTTTTGTATTTGCTGAAGGTGAAATGCAAAGGTTTGCCAACAAACATTTATTCCTCTACAGGAACTTCCCAAGTTTCTTGAAGACCTTGCTTCAACTGATGCTGATCTGCCTTGGAACAGGTCTAAGAATCGGTTCCCAAACATAAAGCCATGTATGTGTGTTTACTGACACCCGTTTTGTTCTCTACCTTTGATAGTGCAGCATATATTTGGAATGCAACTGTATTTTTGTTTGATCTGTCTTTGAAATGGCAGAACAATCATGTCCACATTATGAAATAATTTTCTGTCAAGCAGTCTGTATTTTCATTGTGTTTTTTTAAAGACAGTTTTATTTGCAAGTAGCTTTCAACCTGCTCTCACAAGCTTTAATATGCAGGTGCAAGAAACTGTAGCCTCAGTAGTTTCCTAGCTTTGTAATTCAAGCCATGTAGCAAACTCTTTAACATTCTTCCTTGGTTTTTTTTTTCTCTTTAGTGAGAAGTAATTTTTTTAAACATATAAAATCCACATGTTTGTGCATTCAGCTACCTCAGGAGCCTGGGTATGCTTTCTTGCGGATACGTGTACATGTGCTGCAAAGGTTCCACAGAAGATCAGAGTGACTGTATGATAACTTCTAAGCCAAGGCTAGATTTTATCACAGGAGACAGGAGTCTGTCTCTCTGTACTCAACACTGCTTCATTTTTCAGTTAATAAGACAAGAAATGTCATTATTATTTTAGGCATTAGCTGTGATGTGAGATGGGGAGCATGGCATTCCTTGGTTAATAATGCTACATTCTGTGCTATTAACTTTTCAGAGCAGCTGTTCCTGCTATCTACTGCCTTGTTCAAGACATACTCTAAGTTACAGTCACTAAAAGAATTATATCCATGACACACAATGAAATATAAACAGATGAGTTTCATGAATCTTTAACTTTATATTCTAACTTTTTTTCTAACTTGAGGACCAAACATCAAAATTTGGAATGTTTTGTTTCAGCATTTACTTATTCACATATGACAGCTTGCCTGGTTTTTGTAATTTCTGCATACACACTGTGGGCCCAAATCAGAAACTCTCAATCATGTTTTTTTTCTGTAATAATGAGCTTACCTTATGTAAAAGAAGTAAAAGTATGTAAAAGTGCCAGGATCAGGCTCAAAGCTGTGACCTGGACAGCAAGTATACAGGAAAGACTGTCAGACCCCTGACCCTGCTGTCTGATTCACACGGAGGTTGTCTACGCTAGAACAGCATGGCTTAAACTACACTGGCTACCTTTAGGCAGAGGGACTCCCATACATATGTCAAATTTGACAGTTTGGCACGTTCACCATTTTAATAAAAAATTATTGTATTAAAATATATCTGGAACATTAAAGGATGACCATACAGTAATGGAAATTGGTTAAATTGCCTTTATAATTAGTGTTCAACCATGACAAATATTGTTAGATTAACAGCAATAACATTACTTATGATTTCTTAGCACTCTAGGAACACTTGTTACATGTGTCTATGGTTTTTGAACAAATCTTTTAGCTAACTAGACTTTACTTCCATAATAGATAATAACAACAGAGTAAAGCTGATGCCTGATGCTGGTATTCCTGGATCTGACTACATTAATGCCAGCTATGTGTCTGTAAGTAGAAAGTCTCTCACATTTTTACTATATTTGTTTTCTGGTAGAAGAAAGAGTCAAAAATAACTTGCAAGAACAGGATTCTAATTTTTCTTTAATTCACTACAGCTACTTTTGCCATGGCATGGTTCAAGTGACTTCTGTGGCACTGAACATGACTAGTTAAAAATATAAATTACCCTATTTTCATTGCTAAGCAATGATTTTCAGTAGTAATCAAAACTGTGTCCAGCAAATTACTTTCTATAAATTGTCTTATAACATTATCATTATAGACAATAGTGAAACTCCCACTGAGGTAATTGTTTAGAGACAGGCATTATTTTGTCTCTTGGTTCAGGAGTTGGAGCTATTGTATATGAATGGGGACAATATAAAGATAACAGAACTGAAAAGTTTCATAGAAATGGCTAATAATTTTGGTGAGCAGGATTGGTATGCCCCTTATTATGTTGTGAAAGTTATGATGGAGGAAAATGCAAATAGGCTTCTTGAAGAAGAAACAAGTATAATACTTCTAATCCTCAGCTTTCTTCCAAGACCTTCCATTTTCTAACTGTGTTCTTAGTAAATTCTTTGTCTATATTATTCTGTCTCCAGTCTTGCCTATCTCATTTTTTCCCCCTGAAGCTCAAAGTATGACTCATAATTATGCATTTATTTTGTTGTAGAAGTGGCTGGTGGTCTCAGGTGAGGTCAAGACTTGATTTGCACTAAGAACTATTTAAACACATAACAAGACATGCGGACTATAGTCTAAACAGATGACACAATGGCAAGTAGAAACAGTTATTTCCAGGTAACTAAGAGACATGCGCAGGGATTAAGCAGTGGAGGTGAGAATGGATGTCTTAACAGTATCTTCCTTTCTCATTACCAAAAAGCTATTTATTCACTGTATATGGAATGTCCTGATTCTGACAGGTAGCAGAAAAGAAGAGCCATGGCACATTGTTACTTGAGGCTGAGACTATATGCAGAACTGCTGAGGAGACCAGACAGCTTTGGAGCATGGCCTAGCCTTTACCCTTCCTGTCACTGACATGCCAAGGCTTAGCAAGGAACACTAGCAGCAACTTCCAAAAAGCTGCAGCAAAAGTCAGCTGCAGAGACTGTTGCCTGCTAAGATTTCACATGTCGTTACTGCGTACAGGCATCTTACTTTAGGTCGCCGTTCATCAGTGAATAGACAACTGTAATGTTACCATCTCTCAGGGCTAAAGCTTCACGCTTTATATGCTCTCACTTTCCGTATTTGTGGATGTATAAATATATACATGCATATAGCTGTAAATATACAATATATGTGTGTGTGTGTGTGTATTTACCTACCTATTTATCTGGGTGTGTATACATACGCAAACATATGAAGAGAGGGAAAGAGATATCTGGTATATAGTTTTAAAAAATGAGAACCTGGATGCTACTTTTATTTTCATTGGTTAAACAAGGAAAAGTCAGTAACTGAGCTGTGAGCTTTACATCCCTGAATTACAGTTTCTCACCTCACTCTTAAACTAGGGAGGATTAACACAGTTTTTCACCGCCACCTGTTCTGTATATTATAGATGGAATAAGTAACAGGCAGCTGTGAATTATAGGGCTATAATTCCAACAGGGAGCTTCGGTGTTGCTATAAACCACTGTGTCAGTTGTTTTGAGCAATAAGCAGAACTCTGTGATATTATAGACTGCTAGCTCTACAGCATAAAATATTGCTGTTAGTGCTATTGCTGTTATTTTAGACCTTATGTAGTACATAGGGTTCCTGTAGGATACGCTTAGTTTATTTGAGAAAACAGATCCATGAGAGCCCATGCACTGACAGCATCTACAGAGATTTTTTTTCAGCAAACTTCCTTCTCCCCAAGTTTTACATCAATTTATAAATGAACTAAACAGCAGAATCGAACACTAAAATAAAAGTCAACCCCTACAGTAGGTTTCTCAAAGACTTTTTATCAGAGATCATTTGTCTGAGTAAGCTCCATTCCAGAGTTACAGCAGACCCCTGAGGATCACTGGAAGCACAATGTCATCAGTGTGGTGTGTAGCTTGCACTAGCTCTCAGGCTGCTCCTTAGTTGCTTCCCTGGCTCCACTCTTCCTTAGCACTATTTAATTCTACTTTCTTGGCCTCTTCCTGACACAGTTCTTGGTAGCCTCTGGCTGGGTCTTCAGTAAGGCTAGGAGAAAAGCTTAGATGTTTTTAAATGGGAATTACCGACCTGATGTCCCTGTGATTTCTCTGCTAAATGCATTTCTATAAGGATGGCATTTCCCAAACTTCATTAGAGCATTGGTTCATAACTGATCTACACAGTGCAAAAAATGCCATTACTTCTTTAGGTTCCAAGGCCATCTGCCATATAATGATTAGCCAGGCCTATGCCAATTCATTTAGTATGTCTGACAAGGTTCTAGACTTAGGCATGATAGCTACAGGCACAACGGTGAATCACATGCAAACCCTTTTTTTCCTTGCGAGCCATTATGTATTAATTATTTTCTTTTTCTTAGGGTTATTTATGTCCAAATGAGTTTATTGCAACTCAGGGACCATTACCAGGAACAGTGGGTGATTTCTGGAGAATGGTGTGGGAGACGAGAGCAAAAACACTTGTGATGCTTACACAATGTTTTGAAAAAGGACGGGTAAGTTACCAGTGTACCAATTAACAGCATTTGATATAATTGGAAATTCTGTATGTAGTTTCTGTCAAGATTATAATATGATCATTGTTAATTAGTAATCATCTCCCCGCAGATAAGATGTCATCAGTACTGGCCAGAAGATAATAAACCAGTTACTGTGTTTGGGGATATAGTGATTACTAAATTGATGGAAGATATTCAAATAGACTGGACCATCAGAGATCTAAAAATTGAAAGGGTAAGCCAGAACTGGAAGCTGATTTAATAAAATCCATCCATCACCTCAAAGAACATCAGATGTGCTCCATCCCACCCAAGTATCCCTCAGTATTACTCTTTTACTCTTTTAATGCATATACATTGTACTGCCGGTTTTCCTGCGTTTTGTCTTCACTCCTAGTTTTGTTATTTTTTTTCCTGAGAATTTTCTCCAGTTTCTGTCACAAAGAGCTCAGATATGTGGCTGACATGCTATGAAGGGCCTATCAAGGTTACTGAACCTCTGGTCTGGTGGGAGGTGAAGTTTCTATTTGGACACCTCAGTTGTCTCTTCTAGAAAAGAGTAATCCTAACCATTCTGGGATCAGTCAAATCCCTTTGAATGTATCCCTCTCAGATTAAAGGGCAAGATTCTCTGGTGCAGCGCAGCTGTTTTTCATTGTACCGGCAGTCGTATTGGCCTCCACCCCCAGGAGATTCACCCAATATAAATGAGAATTATCAGTATTACTCCCACTCTGTGCTGGGAAGGGGGGTGGGGGTTAGAGCATAGATGTTCACCTTTGTCTTGATCCACAACTACAGTTTCCATTCTTTGGAAGAATTAGCACCCAGCATTAAGTCAGACGAGTAGGTGGGCTCAGAAAGCAATCTGGGCATAATGACCCAAGATGAAGTCAGCCTTCTTTTGCACTCCCAACATTGACCTGTGTTGTATGTAGTGCAGCAAGATCCTAGGACCTGAACTTGGCTATCCAAATACAGGCATTACCATCCTGTGGCATGCACACCTGACAAAAGGAACACAGCAGATAGAGGATTGTCTCAGTGGTCACCCCGTAAGGATATGTTGTGCACATAGTAGAGGACAACTGAATGTTTTAAAATGAGTGAGAGAAGATAAACTTTTTCTCAGCTAAAATAAGACATAGAGTAAACAAGACTGGAAAAGGGACTATTTAGCGTAAAAATCATGCCAGCAAAATGCAAAGTCACCTGTGTTAACCAGGGGGAGGCTGAAAAGAAAACAAAGCATAACCTGAATTGACTAGTGATCTATTTACTATAGCTGAACTACCCTGCACAAGAAGCTATGTCCTTTATAAGCATTTCATTAAACGTGCCATATTGGTGACTTTAAGATTGTGCTTTATCTTCCATGCACAAATGGATGGATTCTTGATGAACTTCCAGTCAAGGTAAAAAGCATATGTGAGGCAAATCAGTCACAATTATTGCAATATTGCATCCAAAGTAACTTCTCTTTTATTTTTATGTTGATCAGTTTTAAAAATGTAAAGTCAAAGTAGTTGCTACACATAATTGTTCACAGTTGTCTGGTGTTTCTTGCAATATGAAAAGAGCAAGTGGTTGGTTCAAAATAAATTGAAAAAAAGGAACTTGTTCATTACACAACAATTGATTAAACTGTGGTACTCCTTGCTGTAAGATACTGTGAATGCTAAAAACTTACACAGCTTCATAAAATCTGGAGAAATTAGTAGAAGAAAATTCTGACAAGTCTATTAAATTTCGAGATACCATCTCTGACTGAGGCAGTTCACAAGTCACAGACTATTAAGAATGGAAAGGATATTCTGTGGAACAACATTGTTGTCATGTTTTATAATTTTCCCTAAAACTTTTCCCTGACTACTGTTGGAAACAGGATATTGGTCTAGACAGGCCTTTGGCATGATGCTGTGCTTTTATTCGTATGTCCTTCATAGTTAATTTAGATATCAGATCATAATTAGCTCTTTTCTTAGTTAATATTGCTGCTGCTTTGATTGAGAAGGCATCAAACACTTAGAAAATATATCTGTGTTTACTGACGTATGTGTGTTTGCCTTTACTACACTAGATCAGTCCTAGAATGGTTGCTTTTCCCTAAATAAATTTGGTGTCCCAGTTCACTAAACTTCTAAATAAGCTATAGAAACTCCAACCCGTAATCTGCAAATTACATTGATATAGTGACTGAAGTCAAATGGAGAGGGACTGCTGAAGTAATTAATACTTCCTGAAAGATGGACTTGATGCCATCTCTCAAAAAAACTGCCATAAGATCTGCGCACAACAAATTACCGCTTGATACAAGTACATCTTACAATTATTATGCTATTCTGTCTTTCTTTTTTACATGAAATTGCTGAGAAGGTTACATGTAGCTTACCAGGTCTTCTGTCACATTTCTTCTGCAAAAACTGTCTTATTTTATATTTTTCAGCATGGAGACTGCATGATGGTGCGGCAGTGTAACTTTACTTCTTGGCCGGAACATGGAGTCCCTGAAACTACTGCACCAATTATCCATTTTGTAAAACTTATCCGTGCAAGTCGAGCACATGATAATACCCCAATGGTGGTTCACTGCAGGTAAGCATATTCACCAAATCATCATTCAGTATCTTAGAATTTCAAGTGCATGTTAATGCTCAGGGAAGTTGCAAGAAGAACAATGAAAACTGAGTGCACAGGTATGGTTCTAGTGTGGAGAGCAGTGAAAGTTTTTCTAGCAGTGCTCCTTAGTCCTTTCTAGGAGGTAAAATGCCAAAGTGTCTGTTCTTCCATTCATGGAAATGCCACTGAGGTGAAGTCAGTGGAACAGTTACTTCAACAATTACCATAAGGTACTGCTGGATTTATCTCAATTTTCCTCTTTATCGTAAGAAAAGGAGTAGCAACTGACATGTTAGTTTTAATTAGTTCTGTTATAATTATAGCTCTTCTTAAGAAATAAGTATTAAAAATAGTATTTTAAATGTACATGTCACGTATCAAGAAGAAGAAACTACTTGGGAGCCACACAGAATGACAAATAAGAATAAGGGCTTGCATACGCCAGATTTCAAGCTTGGATGCCTGTAAACAGCTAAAATCTATATTTAGGCTCTTAAATATATGGTCTGGTGGTTAGAGGTGTTCAGCTGTCATAGTTCCCATTGATTTCATACTCAACACTCTTAAACAGCTATTTCAAAGGCTTCTTCAAGAAGGTGGTGAGTGTGTCTGCATTTTATATGCAGGTCAGTGTTCCCACCGAGTGAGTGGGCATGCTCCAAAATAGTGATCTGAACTCAGAGGTCTGCTATTGATTCTTTGCTTCATTCTTACTCAGTGTGAGTCTGGAAATAAGTGGAAGGAAAAGCTGGGTTTGGTGCCACAGATCTCTTCCCTAACTGGCCAGTTATAGAATCGTTTAGGTTGGAAAAGACCTTTAAGATCAAGTCCAAGATTATCATGCATGGGAGTTCTTTTTATTTGTCTTCAGTGCCCTACAGGTGCCACCCACAATGAGTGATAAAGCCTCATTTTATTTGATACCGTTGTCATTGACAGTTTGACATTTCCTTCTACTGCAGGGACTAGAGAGACTATTACTAGAGGGAACTACACGGTCTTCATGTTTTGAGGACACTTATGTGCTCTGGGGCCCATCTGCAATGAATCCTATCCCCTTTTTAGAACACAGATACATAAAGGGGCCAGCACGAGCCAGATGCTCCACCTGTGCTCAGATTCCTGGTGTTCTAAAGCAGCAGTATATGTTCTCATATCCAGAAAGCTTATTAATTACTTTCTGCTCATTAGATCTTGCAGGTTCAAGAGAGTTGTGCTGTACATTTCCTGATTATCTGCAGTGATATACTCTGAATTTATTATACTAATTGCAGAGAAGTCTGATAGTGATTTTGAGAAAATCCTACTTGTTTTCAAACCTTGAAATAAAACAACACTAGCTACCAGCGTGTCTTGCACACACATCCTCCTTTGAAAAATACCTTAAATGTTTTGCTAGATCCCATCTTGTTTTGTCTCAAATACCAGAAGCATCACAGAATCCAGGTGTGATTTCAAAAAATCTTGCGATTTTTTCTTTGAATTACTGAGCTCTAGAAAAATCACAGAAAAGCTGTAGGACCATTTTTCCACTT
The DNA here is from genome assembly GCA_008921705.1 of Burhinus oedicnemus. NCBI lineage: Eukaryota > Metazoa > Chordata > Aves > Charadriiformes > Burhinidae > Burhinus > Burhinus oedicnemus. The sequence goes on along the minus strand of VFFE01008014.1, from coordinate 6,754,165 downwards.
ATACGAGTTGGGTTTAATTATATCTCATTTGTCCAATGCAACCCCTTGTAAAATCAAAATCAGAACATGGCTCAAATCTGGATTTTACTTGATCTCATTCAGCAAGGAGATACACACACAGTGAAAAAGATTTAATTTTTTCTGAAGTTTTCTTTTCACAATAAACTTAATTTAACCAGAATATTCTAAGAAAATATTTTATACTAAAAAACCTAACATTAAAAACTTGTGTATTGCTTGCAGTGCTGGTGTTGGAAGAACAGGTGTTTATATTGCACTTGACCATTTAACCCAACATGTAAATGACCATGATTTTGTGGATATCTATGGACTTGTAGCTGAGTTAAGGAGTGAAAGAATGTGTATGGTGCAGAATCTGGTAAGATTTATATATTTTATCTATTCTGTTCTCCCGTTGTTAAAAAATTAGCCATCTGATTATCTGATCTCCTACAAAACAAGACTAGAAAGCTCCTAACAATCAGCTGCCTAATACATTTTCTACCAGATCCAGCTTCTATTTGGATTTCAAGCATTGTGCAAATGTATTCTTTTTATCTATTAAGTATATTTGGCCAGCAAAGTCTTGACAAGTGCTAAAACCAGTTCTGAGATATTTAGTTTTTAGAACCTAAATCATAATTTCTCACACTTTGAGAAAGTAAATTTCAAGTTTTGGGTGAAGAACAGTTGTGAAATAAAAAATTGATCTGCTCATGCACTACCTAATTTGACTTTATTTACTACTTAACTGTATTTTTTCTGTATGTATTTGTAGCATAGTCCTCCAAACTTTTAAATATTCATTTGCATTTGACCGCATTAATGATGCCTTGATTCTTTTTAAATTGCTTCAAATAAAATAACACATATGGGTAGAATTAAGAACAGACTTCAGAGTTTGCAATATCAAGGCAATGGTGGTTTCTGGGTCTAAAACAGTGCATGTCTGGCAGCCTTATTGAGTATGGATATAAGGTAGTGATGACCTGTTAGTTAGGACGACCTCTGCTGTACCTGGAGATCTGGGTATTTATAAAGGAGTAATATCAGAATTTAAAGCTGATCCTAAACACCTAGTGGAATGGAAATCCAGCTGCCTTTGCATAAGGCCATAAGTGTTCTGCAGACCAGATCTAACCCAAGGCGGCTGCCTGAAGCCTCTGAGTTTACAGCATGACCTACCAACTTCTCAGTATGGGTGAGCAGTTTCAGGATGAACTTCCACATGACTGATGGATTTAAACTGATTTTAACATAAGGGGACTTGTTCCACTAGGAATGCAATTCTGCTGTTCTGTATCATGTCAGAATGTATGAAAAGTGTGTCAGAATATACAAAGAGAGGTTAACCTTTCTGCAGCAACTGCACATCAGAAGATTTTGCGAGACCTTCTGGTGATAATGTGTCACGCTGTGTCTTGTAAGGTGCTGTCTGATTACCATTTGATTTCAGTTTTTCTTTCTGAAGTCTTGATGCAGCTAAACAATTGCCAGGAATTTCCTGCTGATGATGAATTCTGGAAATACTTTTTTTTGGTTGTTGTTTTATGCTGTTGACTAGAAATAGAATAATCTGAAAATAAGGGAGAGACTGGGAGACTTTTTAGTGGAAGGCCCCCCCAAAATAAAATCTTAAAACAGTAAGACATTTGATAAGATCAGTGTACGTTTTTAAAATGTGTATTACTTTTGAGTACCTCTTCATTTGCATATTTTGGCAGAGGCTAGAAAAAATGTGCCAATATGCAATAGAAGACAGCGGTCTCATAGTTTTTATTTCCCAGCAGATCAAGTATTGATCTATATGCTAGCTGCAAAATCCTGAGACAGGTTGTTCTCTATCCAGGCCATTTCTAGCTCATGTTTGCATGACTATAAAATGCCCATCAGCACTAAAACTTGCCCAAATATTGTAAAGTTTTATGGCAGATTCAGTAGTCAAGCCATTCTGACAGTTCTGTTATAAAACACTGTTTAGTAGTCTGTAATTCAGATTTATGTGATCAGCAGAGAAGATATGAAGAGAGGAGCAACTCCTTCACAGAACTCAGTTTAGAGATCCCTCAGTCAAACTGTCTGTAAGATCTATGAGTAAAAAAAACCTGGTTGCTCTCAGACCTGTTTTTAGCTTGGTTATAGCTTCAAAATAGTTTTCGTTTCGCCAACTGAGTCACTCTCTGTTACTGTAGCCAATGGGCTCAGAATGGCCCACATCTATGCAATTAAAGACCTCTGCAGTTACCACTCTCTTCACAAAAGATAGCTGCATCCGCGCTCTCTGTAGGGAATGACCCATAGTCTGTAGTAACTCCTGAAAGAAACGTGGAAATTATTTGAGATAGTGCTGGTTCACGTGGATCAAAACTATGAGGGACTATCCAAACAATTTGAAGAAGTTTGGATGATCAAGTTGCACTGGCTGGCGTTGTACCCAGACACTGTTAAATTCCCTAATGTGGGTATAATTTCAATATCCTGGTACTCTGCCTGGTGGCCTGTACATTACCAAGGCCTGCCCTTGGACTACAGGTCTAGTGCATCTTTAGTGAACTTTTTTATTCTCTCTCCCACTTCCAACCATAAAAAGACTTTCAAATAATTAAGAATGTCATTAACTGTAACTGGGAAAATAATTTGTCACACATACGTTGCCCAGGTATCCTGTTTCACTCTCCCCTGGCAAACCCAGAAAGATTTTCATTGCTACATGCTCACAAGTAGCTGCATGAATGCTAGAGATAACGGAGCTTTCAGTCTACCTTCTGAATTGGAATAACCACTCTGAACTCCACTGAAACTTGACCTTTATTCTAGAAATCTGTATTTGTCCAGCGGATCTGTTAAAGTTTATCGTCTTGCCAAGACAAGTATAAAGGCTAGCTTGAAGTAATGCCATGCTATTGCTTCAGTAACCAAACAGTTGAAAAGCGTAATGGTACTGTATAATTCAGGGGCCTGTGAAAGTCTGTTTTAATTACCCGCAGCTCTGGAGCTGAGAACCTAAAACATATCCATGCAAACAAATTTCTCTTATAAATCTGAGATACTTGAATTGAAAATTGATGGCAGGTCTGGAAAAAAAAATTACTGAGCATAAAAAGTACACTAATGTATTTACCCTTGCAAAAGTCAAGTAAATTAAAGTTATTTTGGTCATTTCCACCTGTGGAGATGTTCAAAACCCATCTGGACAAAGTCCTGGGCAACATGCTTTAGCTGACCCAGCTTGAGCAGTGGCAGTTGCACTAGGTGATCTCAAGAGGTCCCCTCCAACTTAAACGACTCTGTGATTTGGCTCATTTTCTGCATCTGCATACCCAGTACTTCTCCTATGTGAAGGTATGCTTGATGCATTTATTTTCTTTCTATCTGTTTTCATTCTTTATTTCATTCTTACATTGCCTTTTTTTAAATTTTTCTCTTTTCAGTAATCATTACCCAGAGTTACTTTATGTCCTTGGAAGTGTCGGATTAGCTTTAGTTGCCTGCTTCTTTGCATTACAGTCTGTTAAAAATGATGCTACAGTCTAAGAACTATCACTAGAAGTAATGTGGGGTTTTGCTCTTAGCAATGGTGCATGCTGATGTAGATTTACTTGAACTTTTGCATTTGAGTGCACCCTGCTGGTTTTCTCTATGCTAGAAAGAGGAAAAATTTCTTATCTAAATATTACATTCATGTGGTTCAGTTTCTTCACTCTGAATCTAGTGGCAAAAAGTAATCAAACAGCTTTTCGTAGAAGAAACCTTTACAGAAAATTGTGGAACAGCCTATTAGTCTCAGTTATGATTAGTCTAATTTCATATATCTTACTGGGCATAAGAATTAACATGTTTTGAAAAATTTTAATGCATTATGCCTCATAATGAAAGAAATCAGATCAGGCATGTATGACATCATCAAAGTATTGAGATTGCTGAGTTAAACTGGAGTTGAGAACACCTAAATGTTATACAAAAAATTTAAAAGTTTTTTGGTATTAGAATTACATTTTTCTTCTAATCAAGTATCTTTAAATTCACATCTTACAGGCACAATATATATTTTTGCATCAATGTGTATTGGATCTGTTGACAAGCAGGGGAAGTAGTCAGCCCATATGTTTTGTAAATTATTCAGCACTGCAAAAGATGGACTCTCTGGATGCCATGGAAGGTATGGAGATACGGATTGTCTCTATTATTTTTTCATAGCAGGTGCATTGATTTGTCCAGACTAAGAAGTAGAAACAAATACTTTGACATGCATTTTTTGGCTTCAGAAGCATTTAGCTTTTCTAGCATTTTGCTGCCCTTTAGTCTCCCTCATGGTAATAGTCATTGTTCAAGCTTTCCACTTTTTTCCTTGCAAGGTCTTTTAAATTCAGCCAAAACAGTTGTCTGTGATTAGTTACTATTTGTTTAGAAGGCAAGTTAATGTAATATATCTGTTTCTTTTGTAGGTGATGTGGAGCTTGAATGGGAAGAAACTACCATGTAAATACTAAGACTAAATATTAAAGCTAATGAGATTTTGAAAGTCAAAGTCATATTTTTATAAGCACAGGGGCCAAAGTGAATTCCCCTATTTTGATGATTAAAACAAACGCAGGTGACTGAAACAGCTTTTCTTCTATCAATGTGCCTTCATAAATATGTTAAAGTATTTTATTCAGATCACTGAGCAATAATGATTTGGAGTACTTTTGCACAGACTGCACTTCTGGTGTTATATGAGTATTGCATTCATTATGTATTTAAATAGAAAGTGTGTTTGAACATATTCTTTTTTTCCAGTTATCTTTGTAAAAGAAGAAAAATGAGCCAAACGATGTAAAAATTTCATATTCCATTGAACTTATTTTGGTGTGAATTTGCTGTGTTCTTTGTGGTTTGGTTTTAAGTAAAAGCACAGTTCCTTGAATCATTCTTGCTAGATTGGTTTCAATGTTGTCAGCTCTTGCAGATTAATTCCAATACCATCACAGTGATCTTTACCTAAATGTATGTTCTTGTGTTTTGAATCCTTTTTTACGAGTGGTGGCATATCAGCTCATGATCCTGAACAGCTGAAGAGTCACCTTCTGACATGGGGAGGATTATTCAGCTTTTACACAGCACACAGTAGCTCTTCAGGGACACTTGGGGCTCTTTAAGCTATCTTATAATCAGCGGGTTGTTTTTTTAAATATACAATGGCGATTGCATATGTCCAGTGCTGAGGAAAGTATTTTACATTCCTGCTACTTTTTAAAGCAGGTAAAACAAAGTAAAACTGTAATTTTATTATATATTATAATGCATGTTAGATTGACTTGAGTAATAGAATATTTTAATTCATTCACATTTCTTGAATATAACACTTTGAAAAGTTACTCAAAATTTAATATTTTATAACACAGAGTTGCCAAGTAAAAGAGTTGTTGCTCCTTTCTCAGGTTTGGCGAATCACTGTAGACACTGACAAGTACAGGAACTAGTATTTGGAGATTTAATAAAAGAAAACATCTTCCACTCCCACTGATTATCAGGAATAAATCTGAAACCGGAATGAGAGAAGCAGGAAGCTCTTATCTGAGAAGCAAAGCAAAAACTGGTAGAGTAGGAAGACTAGAGAGAGAAAATTAAACTGTGTACCCAGGTTTTACATGAAGTGACAGTATTCAATTGATATTATTAGGGGGGAGGGTTGATTGCTAAGTTTTTCTCTGTGTAAAGAAATGTATCATTCTGAATAATACTAAAATTATGACCTTAATGTGAGATGCAAAACTTAATAGCAAAGAGACTTTGGAGTTGCCACCTTGTATTCTGTTCAAACATAAGAAATCCATAGCCTTGTTGAGCCTCGTTGAGCCTTGTTGAGGCATGAAGCTCAGGAAAAGACAGACAAACCTCTTTAGAACCTTGAAAGATGTATGTGGGTGTGTTTCTGGGCACACACTCTGGACAGAATAGTAAATGTACAAAACTTTTCCATCTCTTAACTGTAGGTACCAGACAGAAAATACTAGACAGTGTGTAACCTGATATTTTTTCATAAGTAAATGACGGTAGGTGTTTGATGTCTTTTTAGAAGCTGGCAAGGATGGTGCAGTGAGGACCTTTTGTAATTTAGCAGAAAGTGCCAGGTATCTAAAATGAAAATCAAAAGGCAGCATTTAAGGAGATGGAAATGGTCTACAGAGATATTTGGGGCAATCTGTCTTTCAGGAAGACTGATGGTATTGTAAACATCACCTGTCAAGCTAAAAGGAAAACAATGCCTTTTAAAGCTGGATAGAGAGAGAGAGAGAGGTGATGTCCACAGCTGTTCAAGTCCCTGGCAAAGCATTCGGTACAGCTCTAGTTTCATTTGGTTCCTATGAAACATATGTTCTTCATTTATTATACATGTACTTTAAAGTATTTTGACAAATTGCTTATAGGGACTTACAGATGTTTTTCATGATTTGTATTTGTACTTGGTAGCAGTACATGCAGCACTGTGATAAATTGACATTATAGAGTCATAATCTTGTATAATCTTATATCCACAACGGTGGAATAGCTATATGTGCGTCATTCCTCTTTCAATTGGAGGAAAAAATCTAAGAAACCTTATGCAACTTACAGATGAACTCCGGAAGTTCCAAATGTGCTTAAATGTCTTCTATTTTATAAAGTACTTAACGATGAAGATTCCTACATCCTCCTTTAGGGGACCTGCCTGTGGTCAAACACGACATTCAGTAGCATGCTTGTCTGACAACTTAGTAAGATACTAGAAAATGTGACCCTCTTTCCTGTAGAGGCAAACTGAAAAGTAATTCAATTAGTTTATTGTACAATTTGATGTAAGCAATCTGATACATGCTACCTTGTCCCATTTTGTAGTGTCTTAATTGCCAATATTCAGCGTAAACTGGACACAACTTATAAGATACATCATCAGAGAAAGAATTATGTCCAAGCAATTCTCTCCAAGAACTGGTTTTCTGTATAAATATGGCAGTAGTTCACTGACTTTTTTGTGTACCTGCCAATGATTTACAGGGATAGGGGAGCATCTGTGTATCAGGAGATCCCCCAGACCTCTGTTCAGTCGTGAAGAAAGAATTTCCACATAGTCTCTTGTCTTCCAGCCCTCTTTCCCTTATGCAATGGCACCTATGGTACTGCTACTGACAGAACTGGAGACCTAGAGACAAGCAGAATTTGTCCAATTGCTATTTTAAGAATACATATATATAAATAAAAAGCAGCACACCATTTTCATTTTTAATTTTGCCACTCAATTTTCTACAGATTCTTGGCGCTACTAATATAGCAAGAGTGTACTCTATCAAAATTAGAAACTGAATTAATAAAAACTGGAGAAGAATGCAGAAATTCCATAGGATAATTACAATTGTATTGAAATTAGGTCATGCTGTATTAAATTATTCAGGCAATTTCTATAGAGATTGATATATCTCCACACATAGAAGAAACAGTCTTTATATATATATTTATAGCCAGTTCTGTTGAATATCTTTAGAAGAGGCTACTGTCAGTGCTCTCAAAAACTGATCTATTCTATTTACAAAAGTAATAGAAAGACAGCAGAACATCACATTCATATTGAATTTAAAGTGGTTTTTTATACTGTTAAAGGAGCTGATAAAAATAATTGTGCATTCAAGCTTGTGCTCTTACTGTATACGTGGAGCTATTCAGTAATTTAATTTCATAACATTATGTGAAAGATTAATAATGTGTATTGATCTGTGTAATACCATTTGTGTACTACTACAAAACAAAGTATGCTCGTATGCAGTTATTAAGACAAAGCAGCAAAGAGCAATGAATCGATCATGTTTCATACTAAGGTAACATGACAGTGCACTTTTCTGGTTGCATACAGAAATTCCAGAGCCTCCTAGATGTGGACATGAATTTGCAGAGATTCAGGACACAATGTCCTGTGAGGTCTGTGGGCAGAAGAGATTTTCTCTGAAAATATTTTGTCAGCAAGTTAAAATAAAACTTGAAAAGTACCTGTTTCAGAATATGTATTATATGTATATTAAGCATTACACAAGATCATTGTCTATCCATGGAAATAAAGAAACAATAAAAATAGACAGATCCAAATTAATTCTTGTTTTTAGAACTATGAAAACTATCCAACTAGCTCTCTGTCCTGGGGAATATTGGTATGGTAATAATGAATTCAGGGTTGTTTTATAATTAAGTTACATGTCCATTCAGTGCTGCAAAACCTGCAATGCATTGAGTGCAGCAGACTGTAACTGGAAGCCACAGACACGTAGTGTTGGACATATCTTTGTCATTTTTGTTTTTGAGGAACTGAGTCAGAGAAAATGTACAGAAAGGTGATCCACTGTTTCATCACTTTCGCATGACTGTTGTGTCACCACTCTATGTATGGTGTTGAAAAGACAAGTCCTCCCAACATTGTTCTTCGTGTTTTGTTCTGTTTTTTAATGCTGTATCGCTTGTCTATATGTGACTATATTAGAAGGAATTGTAAGCAGTAACGTGGATCATCTGAATTCAAATACTGCAGGCATGATCTACAGGCATACATCATTCCCAGGTAAGGTGTGTAGTGGTCTTACTTCAAACCTTCTGTCTATCCCTTTCCCTATGAGTTCATTTGCAAATGACATCATGGAATATCAGCTGCATTTTTGCACTAGCTCTTGCCCAGAATATGTTTTCTGCCCTGTCGTCTATGTGGCTATGGTTACAAGGTATGAGACAAGTACTGTGCTGATCTCAAAGCTGAACTGTGGTATCAGTTGCATGTCTTTGCAACATAGGCACAGTATACAATCGTAAGGATAAAGTGCCTTCCGATCCAGAAGTTCCCCCTACTGCTATAATAAATTCTGATATAAATTTTAGCACTGGTCATTGTTCCGTGTCAGTTGAAGACAGATGGATCTAATGTTCGATATTTTGCATGGTGATTCGCTTTTCCCAATAATTTTTCCCCAAACAATGCTGAACTAATTACTTATTTTAATTATTTATTCTCACAGCTCCCTTATCATGTAGGCCCTTTCTCAGATTCCACTATGTAAAGAAAATTGAAAATCAATGGCTTTTCAGCAGTGAATAACAATGTCTATGATACATTTCATGGATCCCACTTCATCAGGCAAAGTTTGCGATGAAGTTGTGCCTCTATATTTCAGTTGAAAGATAACATTTAGAAGGTTTCAGTTATATTTGGATCATCTTACTCTGCTTGTTGATTGGTGTTACCAGGGTGATCTTTTTGTAGGATGACAGCTGCACCCAGCTATCTGCTGTAATCATGAATAAACCATTCCAGTACTCTTTGCAGTCAATAATGAGCTGAAGGAAGTTTTACAAGGATGTTCCTGAAATATTTTGCAGGAGGTGGAGTTCTGAATAATATAAAAAGAATACTTGGATACTGGAAACCTAATATGCAACTAAAGCTCTACTATTCACAGTTGCATTCCATGAAGCCTGCTGAGCAGGAAGTGTGGCCTAGAACACACACGGCATATTTGGGACAACATAACACAACCTTTGAGCTGAGTACTGCAAGATACAGGCACTCTTGCCATCCATGCAGGAATGCACTTAAATAAGCTTTACTGTAAAATGTCTCTAGGTCACCTGAAAAACACACATACAGGAAACACCTATTATGACAACTAGTAACAGCCTTTGTGATTCAAGTTAGTGCTAGGAACCAAAGGACTCTACTTAGTCAATTCTTTCACTAATCTTAAATATATAAACAAATATTTTGATGCCACAAGTGTAGAACATGAGCAGACAGAGTATAGACAGAGAAGAGGATTTTCTTCCACTAATGGAGGCACAAGCAGAAAAGTAATTAAACCTGTATGTGCCTCTCTCTCCTTCCGTCGTCTGTCTGCACGTGCTCACCAGTTGGGCATAACTCCAGATAAATAAAATCTATCTACTTTTAATTTCATTAATATATTGGTAATCCCTTTGTCAGAATCCAGCATATAACAGTTACAGAACTGAGCCTTTTCATTTATCAGTCTTCTGTTGGGATTCACAGTCAGTCCATTTAACTATTTTTCTCATGGAATTCTACTAATTCTGTGTCAGTATTAGAGACAATCCAAATAGTGTGAATCTGGGCTTGCACATTGTGCACAGAATTCTTATATGAGCTGCAATAACATAAGACTGTGCTCCAGGCATGGGCAAGGAATTGACCTGAGGAGACTGGCTGCCCAGCATGTAATCTTACGCCTTCTGAGAACAGGGTAGTTAACTGACAAGGCACTGTCCCAGGCAGGGAGTCCAGAAAATGTTCCCCAAAGCTGACTGACATTTATATGTAGGATTTTAATCTGAACTTTTCTCTGCTAAAGATAAATAAGAAAATTCAGAGCTAGCCTTGTCACTGAAACCTTTACTTATCACCCTGCAACTAGCTAAAATTCCATACATAGTGCAATAAGGCAAATAGATACCCCTTTCCAATCTGGACATTATACCTTGAACATTAAAGATCACTGATTATCTGAGATTTGTCTTATGTTCTTGTTTGGTGTAATACCTTGATAAGGCCTGGATCAGCACTCTAAATCTTCCCTTATGTTAGAGTTGATTTAATCTTGCCTAGTTTTAGCTGTATAAGAGTTACTCATCCAGTTTAAGCCAACCCTCTCCTATTTTCAATGGGGAGACATGGGCACACAGAGAGGACAGCTCATGCCAGATCTAGAACAGATATCTAAGAGATACATGTATACAGAAGTGAATTTATTTTGTGTCTGTCTCCTTTGGCTATAGGAGTTGAGACCACTCAACTATCTGCTAAATATTGTATTCTGTAAATTTCAGCAGAGGAGAGCTTCTAAACAAAATGTACCCTTTGTACCAAATGTACAATTTAGTTTAACTTCAGTAGGGAATGGAGCATCTATGCAAATACATCATGTAATTCCTTGTCCAAATCCCTATGCAGAGACGAGTAAATTACAGGAACTCATCTTTGCTGCTTAGGACACTGAGAAGCAAAACCTCTTGTTTAATTGATATTAATAGTGCCTTAAGCTTACAAAGACATACTATCTTCTTCATGGTTCTCATTCAAAATTTTGCACATTTCTCTTTTTTATATCTTTTTTTCTCTCTTTCAAAATGGGAATTTTGAAATATTGACTTTGGAATAGTTACAGGTTGTCTTAGGAAAATATTGAGCTGACCTCATTGCCATATGGAGGATGTTTTGATAAAAAATGTTCTATAATAATGGCCATATTATTGCAATTCCTTAAAAATATACCAACTTCCTGTGGGGTGGCCATTATTGTAAGAACATATCTACTAAATGGACTGTACACCAAGAATGTCACTAAATGCTCAAGAAGGCAGATACATTTATCACTTCTTGATTTTCCCATTCTTTTTGCCCTTCCAATTCTTCTTATCCTTTACTGGCACTCCTAAGCAGGTTTTGGGGACATATCAGGTTGCTGGTTAATGGAGATTAATTGTATCAGCTATGCTAACTCTGTACAAAATTTAATGAGACAAACATTCCTCACCTGCATACTGGTGTGCTCTCTCTGTAACCAGAAGGGATCCCTGACATCACTACCAGAGCCAACTGGCAGTCAGAGAAAGATAGTCCTGTGCTAGTGTGGGAGAAAATCTGTGCTTAGTTCCAAGTTTTCACAAACTTTGCATGTCTGAAACAAATCACTTAGTTTCTGTATCAACTCCCTACGCTAAAAAAAAAAAAAAAAATAATTGTATTAAACCTTTTTTCCTGATATTTATGTGTCCTATCTATTTATATTTGGAAGCTCTGTGGGGGAAGCAGTTTCTCCCTAAATGTCTTTGCACACCTCCTATCACAACTAAGAATACTTTAAAAGTACTTTCTCCTATCAACGTCATCCCAAAACAAACAAATGGCCTGTAGATTGTCAAGAGCCACTATGGAGAGCATCACTGCCACACAATGCTTTGCTTTGCCTTGCCTTCAACGTCCCTTCAGTTCTCTCATCTCGACAATAATGAGCTAGTGGCAGGCAGTGGGTCTCACTATGGAGGGCATTAGCTAAGAGAGCATTTGCAGAGAGCTAACTTCATCTTTATGGGAAGGTTCCAAATGAGCACCTCAAGAACACAGAAGGTACTTGTCACAAAAAGCATCTTCCTTCTTGTTCAGTCTTTGGGCAAAAATCTCTTGGCTCTGTGTCTGGAATAATAGAGAAATGACAAGAATTAACTTATTTAAGATGCCAACATTTTTTCTAACTTGTGATCACTGTTATGATATACCACATCCACACACCCTTTATCACACATACATGCACAAGCAGATACTCAAGCTCTTGAAAGTAAAGGGATATCTAAATCAGCCAGGTCAGGTGTGACTAGCTTGATTCAGGTTGGCAAAGGGAAGCATGACTTCGATTAATAGTTGTCATGACCATTAAGTCTTGATCTACAGAAGTAATTGATTCCGATTTAAAAAAAAAAAGAACTTGAAAAGGGTCAGACTGAAGCTTTCCTTTTTTGAATGTGCACTGGAACAAGTGGTAATTTGCTCTAATGGAGCTGTGAAATACTTTGGGCTGTCATGTCATCTGGTTCTCCAAAACCAGGAAAAATGTTCAGCAGGGAGACTTTGTGAAATATAAAATTGCTGCAACAGCTGAAAGAAGGAGAATGCTTCCATTGAGAGAAAGCTAATGAACAAGTGTCAAAACGGACAGTTGGTGTCAGTTCCAGAAGGATTTAAAACTTAGACATGAGCTTGAAGAAACCACGTTAACAGAGCCAATATCTGTCTGAAAAGAACCTTGTACTTAACAAAAATCCATTGTAAATAACATGACACAACATGTATTAAAATGCTTAGGAGAAAAGAATAGTGTATTAATTAAAAATAGAAATACTATATTCCAGTGATACTCAACATCATATGATGTGCTTTCTTTTTTCCTGAGAAAGAAATTCCAAACATAAGTCAGAGTTCAGTATTTTGATGAACTTTTGTTAAAAGTTCATCTTTCCAAAGAAACAAATCTGTGAGAAAGCCCGTGTGGTTTTATTTCTAAGAGATTAGAAATCAAATGAAAAAAGATTTTTTTATTACTATTTTAAATTAATTCTTTGTGATCGATATAGAATATTTTCAATCACATTTAGGAAATCAAGACAGAGTATACAGCGTAGGATGTACTTTAGGCTTTATATTTCAGCAGAGGCTAGCCTTGTGTCGCACACAGCTTACACACAATTCAAACAAAGTTTCCATGCCAGAAAAATACCACATGACTGGCAATGAGGGTCTGCTGGCATTGCTGGGTAATCCAAACCCCGGACTCTGGGAGGAAGTGAGCCAGTGGAAGCTGTTGAGGCCAACATCATCAAAATAGCCCAGACACTCAGCCCAGTCCTGTTTCACAATGGAGCAGTGAGGTCACAGGGCAATGGATGCCATCTCCTGCATGCAAGCCTTTCCAAACGTATGCTCTTCTCTTGCCTGTCTGGATACTAGCAACATTTGTGGCTCTTGGGCACAGGAAGTTTTCGGTATAGAGCCCAGACAGATTACAGTCCACTCTGTATTCCATGAAGCTCTCTTCTGTCTGAAGTTCTCTTTTTTAATGACTTTATTTTTATTTTTTGTCTGAAGGTCAAAGCGAGAGGTGTTGAGACAGGAGTAATGACATAAAATAGAGGTTGGCTTGTGCTAGAGAATTTCAAGGACATTTAAGTGTTACAGTGCTTAACTCTTGGTCATCCTGCTGTTCAGCAGAATCCTTAGCTGACAAGTAAGTGCTCAAACTCAAAGCATGTAGAAAAACAGCCACTTAAGAAAGGCACTCTCAGAAATTATAAATGGGACTGAGGAGACAACAAGGACTGACAATGCAGATAAAAAGTGGTAAAGTGTACGTGCCCACACAGCTCTATGATTGTTGCACCCTCTTGTTAGGGAATCATGATCTAATTATTATTTAATTGTTGTCTAATTCAATTGGAATTGCCAGTTCTGATTTCCTCTTCTAAAAAGAATCCGGGAGTAAATCTCTAGGCTTGTATTTTAAGCACTCAAATAATACATAGGAGACACTGATTTATTTTCATCCTCTGTTTGATTCAGAACAGGGATCTGTTTATCCTTGTTTATCACATCTCAGGCAAATATGCTGATCCCTGGGCTAAGGCTGCAGGGGAATCACGTGTGCACTATCTGTCTTGCCCCAGTAGTTGCCACTTTCAAGAATATTCAAATATTTATTCAGAATGGGATGTAGCCTGAGGGGGGCAGGCTCTCACATGAAATGTGGAAGGCAGCTGTTCAAACACCCAAGTACAGTACTGAAAAAAATTACAGGAGCCTGGCTGGATCGTCTCCCTCCCTGCAAGAGCGCTGATACCTAGAGTGCCTTTCTTTTTTCCAGCCTTAATTCTCCTCAGTTATGTCAAACAAAGTTTGCAGCTAAGCCAGACTGGTGTTTTTCCTTCCATCAGGAGACTTACCTAAATCTGCCTTGTTCTAACTAATTTCATGTATTTTTTTCTATCCACGTAACCACCAGCATCAGTTTACTCTCTTCCTCTTTGCAGCAATTGTTTACTATTTGCTTGATCTCTGCCAGCATTTTCTCTTGACTTTTCTATTCGCTAGTCTATACCATCACATTCATTCAGAATTTACTTTGACAATGTTCCTGAGCCTCTCTCATCATTCTTGTTAGCGTTCTGTGTGTTCTCTAGTTGTACCTGTTTTGAGATGCAGTGCAGTGCCTGCAAATGGGCACGGAATTGCAGCTGAAGTCTTATCAGCCTAGAACAGGACGGAAGGACCACCTCACATGCCTCCTTCTGTTTGTATGTCCTAGTGGGATGAGTGGATTTTTTCTTGACAGCATGTCATGTATTCATCTTACAATTCACTGTAATCATCATTTTCCTTCTTTTGTAGAATTACCACCTACCTAGTTATTCAGCCTATATTTCTGCACTGATCTGTGCTCATTTGTGCCCTTGTCCTCATCAAATTGAAACCTATTAAAGACCATATTTCTGATTCATCACAATTGGTTTGAAATCTAAGCATGTCCTCCAACAAGCTGATAATTCACACCATCTCTGTGATAGCTGCAAACTTGGCAAGCCTATTCTCTATTCCATGATCTGAGTTATTAATTAAAACATGAGTTCCCAGAGCAGAACCCTGGGAAGTCCCTGATTTGAGCGTTCTTCGACGAGTTTCCAAGCAGTTGAATACCCTGTAGGAGTTTCATTTTCCTAGTATTCACATGAGGCTATCATGTGAAGCTGTATTAAACAAAACTTCATTAAAATCAAGTAAGAGACTTCTGCTTATCCCATAACCACAAGAATTGCTATCCTGTTATGGCAGGACAATAAATTGATTTGGGACAGCTTAGTCTTGAAGATTTCTTAACGGGAACAAGACTACTCCATGTTGGTATTATTCACCCCTTTGTATTCTTCCAGGTGCACGCAAATATTGTATCATTTTCTAGTATCTTCACAGAAACTTAGGTTGAACTACTCATCTACAAGTCCCTCTTTCCTTCTGTTTAAGAATATGCATCACAGTTCCAATCTATACTTTTCTGCAATCTCGCTCATCCTCCACAAGTTCTCAAAGATATCAGGAAATGGCACTGAGATCAGTTCAGCAAGTTCTCTAAGTACACTGAGGCCAAACCAGTTTTGACATGTAAATTAATCTAATTATTTTACCTCTTGGTTTTCCTGTCCTGTCCTGACTCCTTCTCCATTTGTTACTAGTGGTAATAATTGTGTTAACCAGCTAAATGCACTTTGTCTTTTCATAGTAATTTGAATTGGCAGAGGCATGAAGCACAGCATCATCTGTTAATGGCTTTCTCTCTGTTCAGGCTCCCTTAGTTCTCTTTCTATTGCAATACATAATGAAAGTTTCTTCTTACTTTTTATGTCTTTTGATAGCGATTTCTTGCTTCGTCCCTTGCCTTTCTGATTTTGTCCTAATATGCTTATGATACCCTTTCTTTCCCAGGCTTAGTGCTGTCTTCATCTTCTTTCCTATCTTGTTCATGACTGCTCTTCCTCAGCTTTAGAACAGACTATTAGAATAATTTAGGCTGGAAAGGATCTGTGGAGGTCATCTAGCCCAGGGCCAACTTCAAAGTTTGATCAGGTTACTCAGGGTCTTGTTCTGTCAAGATCACCATTTATCTTGTGGCTTCACCAAGGTAGTTACAGTCTCATCAAGAAGAATGACATTCTGGTAAGTCTTGAACTGCTACGTAAAATGCACCGGGCTAAGCTGTGCGCGGGTTCCAATCTAGAAAGTGTGTTCTGAGTCCATCTGTTCTAGGTCCCGTCAATATGCCAGGCAGAAGCACATTAAAAATAATGCACCTAAATGCTCTGCTGTGCCAACAGTGAGGGATTTCTGCATATTTCCAGAAGATGATATTTAGATACCTATGGAAATTTACTGAAGAAAAACGTGGCGCATATACTTTTCAGACATCTCTTATGGTTTTGCAGCAAGGCCTGAAAATCTACGTTGCAAAGTTAGGCACCCAAAGTGGGGCACAGGCACTTAAGCGCCATGTGGAATCGGGCCCTTGATGGGCTTTACTGCTAACTGGCATGTGCTAACCTATGCTTTTCCTGATGTCTCTTGGCAGCTCTGAGACCCTTCTCATGGTTAGTCCAAGAAGGATTATCTATTTAGGTTTCCCTTCACTGGCCTGTCCTTTGGGACCTGATCCTGCAAGCACTATCAGATGTAAGTAATTACAAAAAATACTTTGGGAGGTGAGACACTATTGAGATGTTCAGAAAGGGATTAGAAAAATTCATGGGCAACATGTCCGTAAACAGATACTAACTAGGCAGGGATGTGCCCTATAACATCCCTGATTAGACAGTTCTTGATAATGAGGAAGTACAAAAGGAACAGATTACCAGAAGTGGCCAGGCTCATATGGACTTTCTAAATAGTCAGAATATTCTGCTAGATGGGCTGACCCAGCAGGGAATTTCTCACATATTCTATATTTCCTATATGTGACATCTGTTTCCACTGTACTAAAAGTTAGAAGAGTTACTTACACTAATTCATTAGCTACTTCTGGAAGTTTACTGTGTGAAAGAACAAGTATGTGGATGATGGAGTTAGACTCCATATAAGACAGGTCCTATGACTCTGGTAATTGTTGAAGGAAGCCATTTGCTCCAGCTCAATAGTTTCTATCGCATATGAATTCTTGGGGTAAAAAGGAATGTAAGGATAGCAGAGATTAATCCAACCTGTTCCTGCTAGTACTGCATTGCCTTAGGTATGACAGAATTAAGATCAGAAAGATTTGAGCTATGATGCCATCTTGCTGAACGGATGCTAGTAAACTGGACAAGGGGTGCTACACAGGACAATAAGAACTTGACAAGTCTTATCATGCAATCTCTTTCAAGAATATCTGTAGTGCATTTCTGGTGGTCTTCACCATAGCTCGGCATGACTGCTTGTTGGGATCAGCAGTGTGCAATGACAGCTCAGATGAAAAAGCTGTTGGTATAACAGACACAAATCAATTCAGTTGTCTGACGCTACTAAGTTGCAAACAAATGCTGAAGAATTTGTGTTACTACCTCAGATATTTGTGATGAAAATAATCTCAAGATATTTCAAAACAAAAGCTATGACAGTCAGAAAGCTAATTCTTTGCAAGGGCCTGGTACAGTTGATAAGACCATTCTAGATGATGTTTTACTGGGAAATTTTGGAGCTCTTGTAAAGTCACATTAGGTAGTTTGACTAATATTAGTTTCATTTACAACTGTCTATATACTGATGGCAGTTGGGGTCAGAGGCACAACGTTAGTCTGTGCATGCACGCATGCAGTTCTTGAATGTGCTGTGTGTAACCAAGATGACTCAGTAACTTTTTTCAGAAATAAAAACACAGTTACAATTTCTTTTTGATTAGATAGCTTATGATGGTGAGAAAAAAATCATTTGATTACTTCAGGCAGTTTCTGTATTGATCATCAAATTCTTCCTTAAATTTCAGTTCAGGGATACTGTGAGCACACATTTATCTTCTGTCAGAGAATGTCATTCATCTCAAGAAAGTGACATTGCTTTCTTCCAGTCTCATATTTTCTCCTCTTACTTCAAATACATGACTTTACAAGCAGCTTAAAAATTCCCAAAACCGCTCAGCAAGTTCATTGCTAACTGAACCCAACATCAGGACATAATCATAGTACTGAACAATTGGAATTCTCAAAAATAGTTTATGTGAAGTGTTACAAAATTCTTGGAACCATGGAAACGTCAAATTTGAGATGCTTGACTGAGAAAGCTCCCCAATGAGAGGTGATAATCTGAGCATCTGCAGACTCTTTATTGTTTATAAACTATCGCTGCTGCCTGTGTAAAATCAAATTCTGCAAAGACACATCCTCTGTCTGGAAGGACAGCTAAATGTAAGCAGCCATGAGGCACTGACTCTGCTTAAGTGTGTTAACACGCTACCTTTCGGCTTGTGTAATGAATGATACAGTTTGTAAAGATGGTGCCAGTTGTGTGATCACCTTAATAACTCCTTGTTCCATGAAATACTCAGGCATAGCATCAGCCAACTCAAGACAAAATGTGTATACATACCAATTCTTTCTGTAAATCGACATGACTTCTGGATCCAAATGGAGCAACACTGATGGTCCAGAACCTTCAGAGGGCTCTCTTCTCCAAAAGCAATTTCAATTCATTAGTTATTAGTTGGCAATCTTTCTTGGCCATTCTTCACTAATGACACTGATATCTTGGATGCTGATATCTCATTCTCTTGTAACAAAGAAAAGTGATTTCCTTGGAAAGAACTGTTGAAAAAGTTCATCTATGGTTTCTTGTAATGTCAATTTCTTTACCTTAATGACCTTGAAGGTTAGTAGATCATGCAGGATGGACTTTACAGCTTGAAAAATGCAAAAAGAAAAGGTTGACTCTTCATGGACTATCACCATCAGAGACAACTTCTGTCTTACTCATGTCACAGCTAATGATCATTCTTGTAAACATTTCAGAGCCTTTACATTCTTCACTGTGAACCTTCTAAATATGACTAAGCTTCTTTATCCTATTGTTAAATACTTGTTTGATGTTTACAAATGAGAATCTTTTTTAGGTGACTCTGTTTCATACTGTTGAGTGGGCTCAACTGACTTTGTAGAACACCACTCAGAATCTTTAAACTGATACAAAACCCACTGATGCTGTCCTTCACAGCCAAAGCAGAAATTTGGGTGATTTTCTGTTGTCCAATGAACGTTACTGTGGTTGAGTTTTCAGTGTTTGCACCAATGACTTTACCAGTGATAGTCAGATTCCTGATTATGACCAGTTCAGTTTGATTACTTCTTTTCCTGTAGTAGCTTCCAGCCTGATATTCAGTTCTAAAATATAGGTTCTGTCTTGCATATCTTTTATTTAATTCAATAGATCCCAATTCCTTAAAGCAAAACATTGTTTACTGATGACAGCAATGTGAATGCAAGACGAAAGCAATCTGCAATTAGACTTGGACACTGAAGACTGCCTCCCTGCTGTAAGTACAACTGTTCTCACTACCTTGGCTTTTGAATTTGCAGCTTGTTAATTAACATGGCTGTAAGTAACCAATTCTGAAGGAAAAGACAGACAAGGTGCAGCTACGTGAACTGGTAAATGCCATGCTCTGAACTCATCTGGTTTTAACTCCTCCATTTTCATATACCATCCAGCTTCAGAAACCACCTGCAGACATTACTGAAGAGCTAGTACTGTTCCACTATTGCTGTCCCAAGCTGAAGGCAGTAGTTAAAATGTGAAGTTTTTACAATGAATTGTATTCTCATAAAATTACATTTATAATCTATAATTAGTAATCTCAATGAAACACTGAGCTTTTTAGAAGTCCAAAACACTCAGCAGCTCCCATTGAACAGAATGTGACTAGGCTACTATGTATGGACCTATCAAAATAAAATTAGTTGATTATTTGTCATTTGGAGCTTGGAGTTTATATAAGAACAACTGGTGCACAATTACTTCTGTCTGTTCCATTTTTCAGTTATTATATAGTAATCGATAATATTTCAAAGTAATAATTGTAATGCTTAGCACTTCCAGCCAAAAATTTCTATTAGCCTGCTGTAATACACAAATGCTGTTTAAAAATAATGACACTGTACATCAACAGATTCATTTAAAAGCCAGCTGTTTCACACTTCACAACAAAAATATTTTCTCACTGTTTTCTCTTAAGTCTAAACATAGCTATATGTTTGCCAGTTACTAGTTTCAGAACGCAGATCTAAGATTGCTCTTCCGGGGATTCTTTATCTAAACAGAATAGATGTTTCTTTCTTCTAAACTTTTCCTCAATGCTTAATTATCAAATCATTTCCCCAAAAAATATAATTAGTACACTTTCTCCATGAATCCAAGCACTTACATCAATTCAGCTGAAGCCTTATTTTTAATTTTGCAGGCAGAGAGGGCATATGGCAATCTTTTAGTCTATCCAGTTTCTCTGAAACTTTCTCCAGATCTAGTGAAAAAATGAAATACAGACATTTTTTAAGCATGGTTTTGGGAAGTCTGAGGAGAATGACAAGGGTAAGACTCATTTTGTCATGCAGAGTTTCTGAATACCATCCCCTTTTCATTCCTGTCTTGTGTCTCATGTGCCAGATGAATTGCACCACGAAGGAAGAGTGTCAGCTCAGCCAAGGTTCTTTCTATACCTTGAGAAATTTCATGTTCTCTTTTAGGATGACCATAAGACTCCTTTGGACTTCTGGAACATCACAAGGGTGTTTCAACATGGTACAGAACTAGTGGTCACAGCCATTTACTTATCTCAAAAATCTCAAACAACAAATTTGCGTATTTTATTTGCGCCAGATACCCATGCCATGTTCAAGAGACCATGTTACAAATCTAGATCCCAGTGTAATTTAAGGAACACATTTTTGAGCCTTCAGGAATCTCAAAGCAAGTGAAATCTTAGTATACAAACACACAGAAGTTATTCGATGAAATTATGTGAAACAAACAGAACAGAGAGGTGAAGAAGTACAAGACAGACTGCTGTATTTCTTGCACCGACAGATCACAGGTAATCAACCTTGTTTACAAGCGTGTACCTTAAATGACACACAGACGAATAACAGAATGACCTTCACAGCCTAAAACAGTTTTGCAGCTGTGCAACAGGTTCCAATAACAACATGATACAATATATGTTGGATTCAAGGTCATTATTGCTACTTAATACAGAGCGAATTTCTTTCTGGAAGCCTTTCTCTCAATGGCTTCTATTTTCCAAAAGCAGCAGCTATTTTCCTTTTGAAAGCCCATGTAGATAAGATACCTGGGGAGTCTGTATTAACATTCTCTCTAGTCCCAGATACATTATACAGATATTTTTTTTTTTTTTAAGTTTGAAGGTGATACAGGCTGTCATGTTTGAAGGCTCACCCAACTGTAACCAAAGGGATTAGGAAGAAACCTCTGTTGAAACATCTTCGGAGCACCCTCTATCTTCCACTGAAGCATCTGATATTGGCCTTTCTTAGAAAATACAAATGACAAATTTGGTGGACAGCAGTGTGGCAAATAATTTCTGGCACCTTGAGCACTTCATCCCTATATTTGATGGGAGATTTAAGGACTTCAGAGGTATCTTCCAGGTAGACAACTGACTCAGTTATCACCAGGAAGGGGCAGAACTACATTTCTCTTTCAATGATTAGAAGAAGCCAGCAGATGCAGGAAATTGTAAATAATGCAAAAGGACCCCAAAATACACCAACTAGTGTACCAGCCCAAATCAAGCGGAGCTGGTAAGAAGAAGTTAGAATGAATAATGAAACCATTTGAAGACCAGTGTATTCTTAAGGCATAAACAAAGGTAGATCTGTAAAAACATGTTTTTCTTGCTACAACACAGAAAGAGAGGGAGAAAATAGGAAATATTGTTAAGATTTTTTTTTTTTTTTGCATTATAGCCTAGTAAAACCCAAGGATTATGGATATACAGCAATCAAAAGACTTGTGAAAAGCTACGCAGAGAAAGGAATCCGACTGATGCTTGGAAAGCAAATCGTCACACATCAGACTACCCGAAGTACATGTTGTAAACATTACGTTCAAATCAGTCAGGAACATATTTATGGAAATTAAGATGGTGCATACATGTTTTTCAAAGCTGAGACTGACTCAGCAAAGCTAATCATTGTACCTAAGGAAGAACTTGGAGAAGAACACTTAGGACATAGTAATTATCACTGCTAAAGCAGAAAATGTGACTGGACAGCAAAAACAACATTCTGTATTTACCATATACTGTAAAAGATTGATGGCACACACCACCTAAAGGATCTCAAGCAAGTCATAACAAAGTACATGACACAAGCTTTATTTGTTCAATTAAGAGCAACATAGGATGTAGAAAGCAAGAGGCAACGATGATGCATGGAGAACAAAACCTTGAAATACAAATCATGTAAAATGTACAAAGTACAAATCATGGTGGAATGAACACTTCTTCAAAATTATGAGCTAAATTGATTGTCCACAAAGCCAGAATACTACTGAAAATAAAATGAACAATTTTTGAAATTACAGACAACAGAGAAAAAACCATAAAATCTCATGAGGAACAGGGAATTCTATAGGGCTATGACAGGACTGCATTACTTCCAATATTTTAGTTATATTTTGGCAACAGTAATATCTCAAGAGATATTTCAGTTGTTTCTGCATTTTAAATCCACATGTGAATGGAATAATTGAGGAATGAATTAATGCAGCACCAAGAAATAAGCCAAGACCAAGTAATGCCTGCATTTGACTACAGCTTATTAACTTCATCTTAATCATCCCATGCTATGTATCTATAATCAAATGGCTCATTAAACTGGTACGCCCATATGTCAGAGAGCTACCACCAGGAAACCAAAAGAATATTTGGCAATGGATGGTGAAACAGTTGAATACAATTTATGTATAAAGAGCGATCATTCAGCATAAACATTTCATGGTTTTGTGATGTGCTGTTTTAAACAATCCTTATGTTATTGCTGAGGAGGGAGTTGTCTACCCCTCCCTCACTGTATCTTCACAGCTTCTACTTTCAAGCCACTATCGTCCCAGTTTTCCATGAAGAGCCATGGGTCTGCAAAAATCCCTTGTGAGCCCCCAAAAAGTAAGCTGTCATTTTCCACAGTCAGAGCACTAAGTTCTCTTTCTGCCCATAGACAGCAGGGATGTGATTAGCCTCAGTGCTGCATGCAGAAACTAGCTCTCCACGCACCCTTTCCTTCCTTTCGCTTGCATAATTAAGATTAATATTTATTTTAATTAGTAGTAGCAAGTAGGGTTTAACTATTGCCCTTTCGACTGAGATTAGGTTTAGATGTATAGTCATCATGTTCTGAAACTACATAGTGTGAAAATGCTCTCTACACTTGTAGTGTAAACAGACAAATAATTATATGACTGTAAAAATAGCCTTTTGTGTAATTACAAAAAATATGATGGCAAAAATATGACTGTATAGCACATGATGTGTCTTGTACTCATGTCACATTTCTTGTCCTGCATTTTTTGCCCAATCACAAGTAGAAGACATCTGTCATTATTACTACCTTTCTTCCTGCAAGGAATGCCTGCTTGTCGATAGAACCATGGAAAAAGCTTGTCCCAGCCAGCAACAGTGCAACGAGCCTCCAGTTTCTGATTGGCACTCCCTCCTCCCCAGGAAAACGTCTTGTAGTAAAATAAATGTGTTTGTGCAGTGGTGACTATTTGTCACTGTAGACCCTGACACAGGCATTAAAGCATCTGCCATTTAGAACTGTGTCTCATAACTGCCCAACATGAGAGCTGTAATGAAATCCTACCTTACCATATTGAACTAGAGAAGTCTGTTTAGTTAGCAAGGTTGCACCTCTCAGATACTAACAGGATTGTAACTGATATGAACACTAAAGTCCACATCCAGTCAAAGGAAAACAGCAATAATTTGGAACAGCTATACAGCCAAGGCCTCTGTGAATAAGAATTTTTAAATCTTCCCCTACAAAGACCATGAAATTATACAAAGTTGTCTTTTTCAGGTTTCTACCTTTCTGGCTTCCCAGCTCCAGAGGATATACTATACCACTCACTACTCTACTTGCTAAATTTGCATTTGAGGGATGGTTCCTCCCACATGCTTTTAAATTCTCTGAAATAGCACATACTTATACAGGAGCACTGGCACGCACAGCACACGCACTTTGTCTAGTCAGTTCCTAAATCTCCAGTGACAATGTGGATATGCAAATAATATCATTTCCTTGGATGAGCAGAACTTGAACAGGGTCAAGTAAACAACAGAGTCTAGGTAAGCAAAAGTCATCTGATAGTCTACCAACATATACAAATGAAAATCAAGAATTAAAGCTGGTCTGTTACGCCTGCAGACCTCTGTGAAATTCAGACATTTTAAGGCAAGAAGGGATAATGAGGTTCAGCTAAGAAGTACTCCTACATACCACAAGCCATGAAGTTCCACATGCTCTGTTTCAGTAGCAGGAATTATGTTTCCATGAATGTCAGTAAAGTTCTTTTGCTTAAATTTCCCATAGGTCATTGTCAGCATAAGAAATGCTGGTCCCCCATAGTCTCTCCACTGCCCAGACTTTCAAGAAAACTCATGGAAAATCTCTAATCTCTGTTCACCAAACGTTTCTGTAATACGTTGTACATTCAGAGATAGATATATGTTCTTTACCAGATTACCTATCTTTTGTACACCAGCTTTCCCCTTACAGTTTCCACGTCTCTCAGCCATTTCAAACATCTTTAAAAAGTAAAGCTATCTCAATCCTTCCCATCTGCTTAAAATTTCCTTCTGAAGGGAAAGGAGAGATTAAGTATCTCATCCCCCTTAGCTTTTGCAATCCTTGGCATAATACACTATTTCAGCAGCAAATCTCACAGTGCAGCAACATGTCAAGGTTTTCTCTAGTTCTTCCTAAAGAACTGTGACTATGAATACATTAGCAGATCATATAGGTGCATCAGGAGCAGATCTGTAGAAACTGGCAGTGCTGAAGACCTAGCATCCACTTCACATTTCAGGGTGCCTTGCAGCTTAGTTTGTCCTGAACAGAACCCAGACACCACACTCTGAGAACACCCTATAAGGAGTATCAAAAGCAAAGTAAATGGGGGCTATTCAGAGATTTGCTCCACAAGGGCATTCCTGACAAAATGAGAACAGAAACACATCCTGGGTATTTGAGTGCACCTGGACACATCAGCAGGAATGGCAGGTAATTAACCCTCTAATAGCTTAGACTGGTGTCTAACATACAGGTTACAAGTGACAACAAAACATGGATGTTAACACATATTCCCAGACATGCCACCTACCCTTACCTGAATACACTACCAAACTCGGGTGAGAAGGTCTTCTGTGTGAACTGGAATTGACAGAGAACCAGACAGGAGTAAGAGCCTAGACTTTTTCTGTAGCAAACAGGTACTTTAAGCAGTTGTCCTGAAACTATAATGAGGACAGTGTATAATTTTTTTTCTGTTGAGAAATTAGATTAAAAATGCTAAAATTTAAAAAGGAGGTGATATTGTTCCTGGGCAAAAAATGGACATGTTAGAAATATCAGCAGAAGACATCAAGTTAAATGTTAGAGGGATTTCACAAACTTGGTGAAACACAAGTTTTGAAGAATATAAACTGTTTGAGAAAGACAGAAATAAAGGTGGAAGAACAGCATCATATACAATAAAATATACAATACAATAAAATACATTGAAAGGGAAAGTTTCTGGTAAGAAAGATGCTGTTGAATATGAGTATCAAAGGGAGAAAAAGAAGAATGGGAATGTGAACAGAAAAATTTCTGTATCTGAAGTGCAAACAAACTCTGAGAACCCCAGTATGCCCACAGCTGGGCCTATGCTGATAACCTGCACTTTAGACGTCTGCAAGAAACAACTTAAGAAGCATTACCTGGTAGCCAAGGTATCTAACCATCTCTCAGATCAAGGGGGGTATTGTATGAGTAGAATAGGGCTATAACAAAGACAGGCTGAAAACTTCACCTTTGCCTAGGTGCCCTTTCACAGTGCCACATAGAAGTGGATATGCCTGATCCCCACTGGTTACTGATGCCACTGCAAAGAAGTATTGAAGAGATCAAAGATTAAAAATACACAACGCCTGTGGCTGGAAGAATCTTGAGGGGAGCGAAGGAGAAAAAGGAGGTATTTGGACTGATATGCAGTGCTGTGGGGTCCTAGATGACAAAATATTTCTCTATAATTCTGGGCTGAACTTCTGCTTAAACCATAAAGTATCAAGAATGACCTGGGCAATTCCAGGCTCATTATTCAATCACAATTATCCAGAAAAGTTTATGTGAAAAAGTGAATTTGGAGGGATCAAAGTTCTGCAGATCAGCTGTGACTTAAAATGCAGTGCATCTTTCCTGGATTTGGGTCATCCTGACCACTTACTGAATTTACCACTCATTGACTTACTGAAATATTTCTTTGGTAGGATAACAGAGCTTGTAGGCCAGTGAAATACAGTACATTTCATATTTTACTTGTGTAAAGATCCTGAAAGTACATTTACAGTAGAGTACCACAGTATTCTGGTGGAAGTAGTAACAATTGAATGAAGAATTAGCTTCACAGACTGAGAGTGAGTTTTTCTGTCCATAGACAGGCTATCAAGCAGACTGAAGTTACAAGTGGAGTTCAGCAGTGATCCTCCTTCCAATTCTATGTCCAGTTGTTCATATTCATGTGCTTTTACTTCCTCTTACGTCTTTGTGCTTATATCTAACATGATCTGGAATGCAAGGCATGAAAAGGAAAAAAGCACCAACTTTCAAATGCTCCACTTGATCCACTTTTGTTATGGAGAACATCACTGAGGACATTTTGTTCAAATATGCTAGGGTTGTTGGCTAGCTGAGTTATGTTCACCAAGAAGCTGGAATGGGAGATGCAGTGTGATGGTTACAGCAAAATTCAAGTTGCTTATGTGATGATGTGATGGGGAAATTGGCCGACTTCATTCAAATTAAAATTCAGTTACAGCTGATGGGAGTTTTGCTCGATAAAGAGCTAACTGTGCTGTGCCCATGTTACTGTGAGGAACCAAATCTGTTTACTCTAGCACTAAGTGCCGGAAAGAAAGAACTTCTTATTTTGTTTCCTGTTAAAAAAAAAAAAATCTGTTGACAGCAGAAGGAGCATCTGGCTCCTAAACTTCCAGTTTCCCAACTCCCTAAGTCCAGTTAAAACTCTTGAAAGGACAACAATTTGGTAATGATATTTCTCCCTTAAACTAAGTTTTCATTTGTGCACCTTACCAGTAGATTGATCTCATCTCTTTTTCCAAACATTCGCAGAGCAGTAGTGAAGAAACTAAAGATTAAAAGAAAAAATTACTGTAGTAAGTGAGAAAATGTTCTACATAATCAGCAGATTTACAATTTTTCTTTTTCTTTTTTTATTACTACCATCACTAATGGTATGGGACAAACATCCCTGTGGGACTCCAAAGCATCTAACACCAAGGGGTGGCTCCTCCCTGGATAGTCAGCAAATTAAATGAGAAACACAAGGGATGGGTAAAGATCAACATTATATCCCTTTTTAAAGGTAGAAAATTAAATCACAAGGAAATTAAGTGACTGGTTAAAGGTCAAACAGAAAGCAAGTTGCAGAGCACGGAAACTGGGAAACTGTATCTTATGGTTAGCTCCTTAACTGCAAGACTACCCTTTCTTTAATCTGAAGAGGAACAAAACCTCAGTGCTGAATTATTAATATCAAAATTAGTTTCACTGAGAACAGTCTGAATTTCTCTGTCTCATCCAAAACTGCATATTGTTCTACCTCATTAAAGCACAAGTGAGATCCATTCCAACAACAGTGATTTGGTCAAAGCAAAATCACAAATACTCTTTAAGATTTTTGTACACTGAAAAACTGGTTTTGGAGAAACAGTCAAGTAAATGATCAATTTCATTGTAGCTTTTGAGAAATTAACAAAAATGCCATGGTACCCTTCAGAAAGAACGAAGTTAGAAGCTACATTTGAGAGATGTTGTGGTATTCCAGGGGCTTCATCCACTCTTCATCTATTATTGTGAGTTTCTGTGAAAAAGCGTACACACACATGTGTGTGTACATGTATACAGGCATATATACACACACAGGAATATACTTATCCACATAAATATACAGACACGTGTGTGTGTTTGTAGATATGGACACATATATATACATATACACATATAGATATATTTACATAAACAGAGAGAAATTACATGGGATTTAAAGAACAAAAGGCAGTCCAGGGAAAGAGACAAACAGGCCATTTTCCCATACCTTCTCTTTCTTGATGGAAGAGAAGCCTAGACATGATGTGACATTACAGTATACACTAACAGAGAGTGATCACAAGCTCCATTTCTGTCTCAGGGGCTAGGAAGCTCTACATACGTTGCCAGGCCCAAGGGATTAAAACTGCAGTTACACCATATGCCTGGGCTTTGCTTGCCCTAAACACCATCAAGGACAGGGGCTGTCTGGAGAGCCCCATCAGACTGTAACCCAGTCACCTGGAATCACTCCTGTCACCTCATGGGCAACATGGGAAAGTTCAGATTAAAAGACTAAGCCGAGGTGTAATAACTGTGGGTGCTTCAGCACCGCAGCAAGGCTCTGCCTTGGCAACCTTCCCCCTGTGTGTGGAGGAACAGTGAGCTTGGCTCCTAACCTTGGGCTGGCCCGGGTGGCTTGGGTCACAGGAATGGCATGCTTCAAGGGGGGGGGAATAGCAGGGGCTTCTTCTGAAAATATTAACCCGTCTATTTGAAGAGTGATGGCTGCCTTTGAAATCTCTCCTTATAGATCTATACTTAGCACCAGGGCAAGGAGCGTGCACTGCGGGTGTGAGGGGTGGGCTGGGGGAGGGCTCCCTGTGCAGCCCCGCACCTTTGTCCTCCAGCCGTGCCCCCACAGGCTCGGCAGCGGGGACCGGACCACCCGTCACACCCGAACAGGCTCCCGAGCCCCCACTTCATCTCCCTTTGCTGCACCCCAAGCTCACAGGATTTCGGGGGAAGGGCAGAAGTTGGGTTGTATTTTCCTTTTTTGCTTGTTTTCCTTTTTTTTAATATTTTGTCTCCCTCCTCTCGTGCCCCCCCCCCCCCTTCTAAATAGGAGATGTTCTCAGGACAGCGCCCAGGAGACTGGCTGGAATCAGTTTTGGAGGGTGATGCACCGCGACAGCTAAAACTTGGATAGGGTTTCAGCAGCTCCTATATAAAGCAGGGGGGACTTATGTCACTGCACTAATTAAATTCCATCTGGGTTGTTCCTCGGGGTGTTTTTGAGCCTGCCACCCAACTCCGGCAGGCAGAGAGGCTGAGGGACAGCATGATGATGGACCTTTTTGAAACTGGCTCCTATTTCTTCTACTTGGACGGGGAGAATGGAGCCCTGCAGCAGCTGGAGATGGCCGAGGGATCCCCACTGTACCCAGGCAGCGATGGCACCTTGTCCCCCTGTCAGGACCAAATGCCGCCAGAGGCGGGCAGTGACAGCAGCGGAGAGGAGCATGTGCTGGCACCCCCGGGACTACAACCCCCTCACTGCCCCGGCCAGTGTTTGATCTGGGCTTGTAAAACTTGCAAGAGAAAGTCGGCCCCCACGGACAGACGGAAAGCAGCCACCCTGCGGGAGAGGAGGAGACTGAAGAAGATCAACGAAGCCTTCGAGGCTCTGAAAAGGCGGACTGTGGCGAACCCCAACCAGAGGCTGCCCAAGGTAGAGATCCTGAGGAGCGCCATCAACTACATCGAGAGGCTGCAGGACCTCTTGCACAGGCTCGATCAGCAGGAGAAAATGCAGGAGATCGGGGGGGACCCCTTCAGCTTCAGCCCCAAGCAGGGAAATGTAAGCACTGCCGCTTGATTCCTCCCGCCGCCCTGGCACCCAGCTGCGAACCCGCCGCGCCCGTCCCCTCCTCTCCTGCTCGGCACGGCCTCTGCGGCGGCCCGGGCGGCCGAGCGGGCTGACGGGCCCGGAGGGGGCTCCCCCAGGAACACCGCGAGCTCCTCGGGCCTCCAGCGGGCGGCCGGCCCGCCCCGGGGAGCCGTCGTCCCCCTTACTAATACCCGTCCTCTCCCCGTCTCTCCCCCCTCCCGCCCCCGCCTGTCTGCCGCAGATCCCCAGTTCAGACTTCCTGAGCACCTGCAGCTCCGACTGGCAAAGCGTTTCCGACCATTCCCGAGCCCTAGGAGTCAGCCCCAAGGAAGGTAACTCGCACCGCGGCCGCCGTGCTCCCTGTGCGCGGCGGAGCGGCCGCCGCCGCCGCCGGGCCGTGCTCACCCGCCGCCCCCGCTGCCGCGCGCCCTTCCCTTGCCCCAACGGCCGCAGTCCCTAACGGTCGCGGCCAACGGTCGCGGCCCCCAACGGTTTCTCACCCTCCGGCCGCCGGGCTCTCCGCCGGCCGCCAACCCTGCCCGGCTGGCCCGGCGAGGAGGAACCGTTTGCTCTTTAATCGCTTTTCTCTCGTTGAGCAGGAGGCTCCATCGTCGAGTCGTCGGCCTCCAGCAGCCTCCGCTGTCTCTCTTCCATAGTGGACAGTATTTCTTCCGACGAGCCCAAACTGCCCAGCGCGGAGGAAGTGGTGGAGAAATAAATCCGGTTGCTCTGGTAGTATATTTAACGGAGATGGAGCCCCCACCCCCTTCCCTCTAAACTAAGTAATGAAGCAAATTAACACAGTGGAAAGCCCAGGCAGGGGCCTTGTTAAGGTCGAGTCAAGGTACACCTACCCCAAAGAAAATGGCTCTCGCCGACTCGAGCCAAACAGACTTTCCCTCTTTTTCTTTCCTCCTTATTTTTTTTTCCTGAGTTTTGTTTTCTTTAAATTGTGTTGCATAGACCACCCCTCTTTTTTCTTTTTTTTTCTTTTTTTTTTAATTTAAGATACTTACCCATGTACCGGTGATCCGCTTTGTCTGAGACTCACCGGAAAGTTCATTCCTGTCAGAGTGAAGCTGTTGGTTGCATTTCGTGTTAGTCGTATTTAAAGAGTTGCCGCCTCGTTTCGTTCCTGTAAATAATTTTAGTACTGTCTTTTTCTTTTGTAAACTTAACAAATATATATTTAAATGGTGGGAAGTGATATTGTATATAAGAAAAGATGGATTTCTTGGATTGTAAAATAAAGCTCTTTGTGTTACAGTGCTTCCCCCCCCCCTTGTAATTAAATAATAACCCCATCCCGGAGTTAAAACTGACTTCGGCGACATCAAGCCCTGAGGAGTCAGACATGTCGCCGAGCCACGACCCATGTGACTGGGAGGCAGCACTCAGGACAGATTTTTCCTTCGTTTTCTCCTCTAAGGAGCGTCTCCTTATCTCGGGCCCCACCCGGGGTGTTAATGACCCGTCTCCCGGCCCGCTCCCGGGGAAGGCGAGCAGGCACGGGTGGGTGCCCGGGCAGGACCCCGCAGCACGTTTCCTCGCCGTGCGTGCGGAACGCGCATTTCCCCCACACACCCCCCAAGAAAGCAGTACTGCTCCCCAAAAACGTCCAGCAGCGCCGCTGGCGTAGGTCGCCAGGCAGAGACGCTTCTTCGGCCTTGTCCCGCACATGGTGGGTGAGCTTAGAAACGGGAAGGGCAACCCCCGCCCGGCCCCCAGCCCTCCAGTCCTGGAGAAGAGAGAGGCTCAGCGCGTCTCACCTTTTCTTCTCGACACCGAAGGACTTGAACCCAGGCCTGGGCTGCGGCAAAACTGGTGGGCCTCCTACCCGAACCGGGCAGCGAAAGGCTCTGGCAGCAGCCCGCTCCCTGGGGACTGGGGGGCTGTGGTTTCCTCCCGGGAAAGGTAACTCCCCTTGACTGCCTTGAGCCTGAGGGAGAAGAGAATGGGGTCCCCCAGGGAGGAAAGGGTTAAGCGGCCGAAAAGGAGTTGGGGGGGGGTGGGGATGGGGGGTAACAACATATGAAGCCTTTCACTCCGCGATGTAAAAAAACACAGCCTCGCTGAGGATGGCGGAGCGGAGCTGCTCCCCGTCGGAGCGTTACGGTTTGTAACAGCCTGTTTATGCCCCGGGAAGGGGCGAGCACCAGGGAGCCCGCTCTGCCCTGCACGCAAACACGGGGCTCCCCGGAGAGCTGGCACAAGCCGAGGGACGCTACTTCAGCTCTGCCCGCGGGCACTCGCCTCGCCGGCTTTAACCTTTCATTTATTTTTTGGTTTTCGTTTTTTGAAAGGTCACAGCCACGTTTCGGGAATCTCTGCCCCTTCTCGGCCGGCTTGGGCTCGGGCACGGGTACGGGTACGTCCGTCGGAAGGGGAAGAGACTGCCCTGAGAGCTGGCTGCCATCGCGGTGCTCTCCTTCCTCCCTTTTGGTGCCACCGTGGCCAGCCTGGTTTTTAGACTTGCTCTAATTACTCTCTAATGAGATGCTCTGTTGTAAGGAGTAATTGCGGCGGCACAGTGTGATGGGCACGCAGTGATAGGACAGTTTTCCCCCTTTTTCTCGTTTCAAATAAACCCCTATGCCTCGGGCAACCCTGGAGCTCTTCAGAAAACGGCGCTTCGGGGAACGCGGTTTCTCGCGTGCGATCTCTGCCTTTTGGCGAAAGAGCGAAGATACTACAGTTTGCTTCTGTAGCGAAGGGACTCGATCGGCAATAGAGCGCTTCGTATCGGGTTAGCAGCTCGTCGCCTTCCTTAAGAATTTGTTCCGATCCCCGGCGGGTCCGAGAGAAGGGCTACGGGCGGTTCCTACGCCTGAGGCAGCCCCGCAGGAGCCGCTTCCCGCAGCAGGGCAGGAGCGGTGCTGAAGCACCCCCGAAACCACGGTGTCACACCGACACCCCGCCAGCCTGCTGTCGGGTTTGCCCGCAGCCCAGCATTTACCGGGTAGGACCCCCACGGCAGTGTCTGCTCCAGCAGCAGGGTAACTTGAGCGATTGTTTGGAGTAAGTTTGCCCAAAGGAGGGTTTTTTTTCATTAAATAAAGAAAATACCTCCCGATGAGACTCTCCGTGACCCCCGCGGCTGCTGCTGACATACCGGGCTTCCCAGTGAAGGTCCTCAGTGTGTTCGCAATTAAAATGTTTGTGTTTGATATTAATAACGATAATCTTTACCTAAGTCCCCAGCCAAAGCAAACAGGGCCCTGGAATCACAAAATCAAAGGATAATAACTGGGTAAGGACGAGAGGTTTGTGATTTAATCAAGTCTTTTTCCGGAGGGGCTACGCACAAAGTCATCGAAGTTTTTACACGAATGCAAGTGCCCCCTCCCGCTCCCCCCGCTCCCTCCTTCCCGCTGCAGTTTGTTTAACGCGAGAGAGGCGGGCTGGAGCGCTGCTCCCGCGAAGCCCATGCTGAACACCGGCCTCTCGCCTCTACCTTCCCTGCTCCGCCAGGTAGCCACCTGCTCGCCCCTCCGGGGGAGAGGGGTGCGGGGGGTCCCGGCCCGGGGCTGCCGCCGCCCGCCCCGCGGGCCTGCGGGGCCGGGAAGCGATGGGTGGGGGGAGACGGGGTGTCTGCGGTGCCGCTGCCTTGTCACCGCTCTCCTCTGAAGTGACGCGACCGAGTGTTTAAAGCCTTTTTTTATTTTTATTGTGCATCTTTATTTTCCTCCGTAAACCCACCCTCAACCCGGAGAGGGAGGCGGGCAGCCGGCAGCGGGCTTTATTTTCCTGAGGTCGAAGGCAAGGCGGGCAGGCGTCGATCCAGCAGCTATTTCCACGGGGGAAATTCCTGCTTGGATCGCTGCTGCTTTGGGGGAATCCGTACGATTTTTCCAGAGCTTCCACCTTTCTGTGGAGAATGAGCCGGGGAATGGGAATGGGGGGCAAGGGAGGGAGGAGGTTGAATAATTGAACCATGTGCTCGCTGGGACGTCCCTCCGATAGCAGGAACTAGCGACTTTTCCCAGTCTCAAGGCTGCTAAAAACCCCCTCGTGTCCCTTTGATCTCTCCTGGGAGTCCCAAAGTGCCAGCAGAGGCCAATGCCTTCTTCAGCTGTCTTCTATACAAATCCCTCTGGCAGGTACTAATGTGTTTACTTAGGTGCGCACGGTTCCCAGCGCTGGGGGGAACCAAACGTTTCTCACACGGCTGGAAGCGCCCGGCCCCACCAGCCCAACTGGGAAACAGCCCAACTGGGAGCCCTCCCCTCCCGCCACCGGCAGCGCCACCGGCACCCACCGACGGCGGGAGGGGAGAGGCGGGAGGCGAAGGCGGCACGGAGCGAGGCGGCTGTGGCTTCCCCTCGCGTCGGTCGTCGCCGGCCTCGCAGGCACCATTAAATAAAATACACCCCTAAATATCGCTCTCGCTGCCGGTTGCTGTCCTGCAGCGGGGCCCGGGCGTTCGCTCTGGAAACGGTCCCCAGATGGGACCAGAAATAGGTGCGGCACGGCCATCGCTGCGGAGCGGGGAGGGCTGGGGTGAGGAGCACCATTTAAAGAGGTCCTGACACGTTCACCATTTTCTCCCTGCCTGTCCCCAGGAGCAGACAGCGGCTGGTCCTCGGGCTGTTCCCGCTTTCCGGACTTGAGTCTCCCGTCTCCTGAAATGCAGCACTATCCCCCCACCCACCCCCCCAGCAGCCTCATTAGCCAGCCTTGTAGTTTGTGTTTTCTCTCCCCTTTCTTTAGTTCCGCTCTCCTACTGCACTTTTGCGAATTTGTTTTGAGATCACTTTACCAGAGGAGCCGGGGGCTCTTAAGGGATACTAATTACAGATTTTTCTCTTCCTGAGTGACATGCTGTTCCATCCTTTCTTCCCCTTCCCCCAAAATATTCAAGGAAAAAGGAAACACATTTTCCTAGGTCCTCAGAGGCTTTGGGGAAAAGGCACGTTTCTGAAGAACCCCAGCCCCGCTGGATTAGGAGTTAAAGCTGCGAGCTAAAGCTCTGCACGCCAGGAGCGCGGGGTTGGCATTGTGCACCGGGACATCCGCAGTGCGTGCTTGGAGAGAAACCCCTGAAAGGTGATCAGAACTCTGCAACCGGCACTTTAAAGATCAAGTTTATTTGTGCACAAAGCACAAATCTATAAACAGGTCTATTTTAGACAGCGCAAACGTGGTAAATCAACTTGCGTGTGTGTGTGTGTGTGTGTGTGTGTGTGTGTGTGCGTGCACGCCACAGCCCAGTGAAGAGTTCAAGTTACTGCCGAGCAGAACCCTTCCTGACGGACGGTTTCTTGGGAAAACAATAGGGAACTGCCCTGTTTCGGATGCGGCCCAGCTAAACAGCAACCTGCACTTCGGAGCGGCAGGAGCCTGCAATTCTCAGCTTTCCCCTTTCTGTAACTTTAGTCCTTTATCAACTCTCTGCTTTTCCTACAGTATTCATTTCAAAGGGGGCTCTCCCCCGCCCCCCCCCCCTTTATGGCCCCAAATAAACCGAAGCGGTGCAGATGGAGCCTTCCCCAGCCTTTACATAGTTATGCATCCGCTCGTAGGAAGAAGGGTGTGTGCATGGGGTGCTTTTGGGGAAAAGTTTTAGCCTAAGAGTGGAAATCCGCCTTGGGGGGGGGGGGGGGAGCAAGGAGCAGCTGGGGTCTCTCCAGCCTCTGCCCCAGCCGCAGCTCCCGGCCGCTCTCTGGGTGGATCGGGAGGCTTCCCAGCGGTGTGCGCTTGTGCAAGGCACCTCTCTAAGGAGGTGTTCCCTACCCGCCTTGCTCACATGAAGAGCTGCTCCTTAAGACAACCGGATCGCCATGCCCTCTGCATTACCTCTTCCTGAAGAGAGGCTAACTGAAGAGTCCTTTTTCCTGGGCACACAGACCGGCTCCGTGGCGTTTGAACCGCTGCTGGATCACTCGCTCTCCGTTTGAATTAGCCTAGGTCACATAATTTTATTCCCAGGTAGGGGAAGGTTTCCTTTGCCTTCTCATAATATTTTCCTCAACTACAAAAGCCACCTGGATGAAACCAAAGGATTCCTGCGCGTTAGCAAATGCCTGTTAAACGGCTTCATTACCACTCTAATGACCCTTGCACCGCTCCGCTCAGCTACTGCTGCGGCTGGGGCTCTGCAAGGCTTTTGTCCCCGACTTGTGTAAAGTTACTTAGGGATTGCGGGGTTAGAAATTTTACACTTCCAGGAGGGGTTTGTTGCACTGGCAGCTGGGACGCATCTGTAACGGTACGACTTTGCCTGAAAGCAGAAAATTAGCAAGCCCAAGGCACTGCTCCACTGTTGTGTCTCCAGCAGCACCAGGTCACACGAGTGAAAGAATGGGATTTGTCTGGAGCAAACACGTACACTTTTCTTTTTGTGGGTACCTTTCCCTGTGACCCGATCCGACAGCACTAAAATCTGGGTTTCCCTCCTTCTCGTCTGTCCTGGCCACACGTAGCTGTGCGTTTTTGTCCCCCGGCTTGTAAATTTAAACGGTTGGTGACACGGCTTTAATGACAGGACAAAGTGCTCCCCAAAATAAATGAACAAATCTTAGGTCTGAAAAGAGGGGTAAATTATTTCAGGTTAGACACTGCAGGTGCTAGCGGGGGTGGGGGGGGAGGTCTGCGTTAATTCCCCCATGGGGACAACCAGTGTCCCTCCTGTTGCAGCGTGTGATGGGAGATGGGAACATGGGGACGAGGAACGGCTCTGTAGGAAATGTCAGCGGTTTGTGCGCGTCCACTGTCCCTCTTTATCTTTCCACGCCAAAATCGCCATTTCCCAGACTTGGTTTAAACTTCGGAGATGTCGCAACCAGTTCTGGGGAGGTCGTTCAGTAGGGAAGTGCCCAGCTCCCGGCTCTCCAAGGAGCGGCGCGGAGCAAATTGTCTCCTGAGGACTGGAGGGGGCTTGCCCAGACAGCCCCCGGCAGGGGATGTGGTGGGATATGCTAATACAGACTGGCCGCCGCGGACCAGCCTCCCTTTACATGTATATATAAGGGCCCCCCGCATCAGCCAAAGGACACTTCGTCTCAGGTCGCTAATTACTGAGGAAATTGCCCCAGCGCGCTTGCAGAGCGCCTCGCCGAGCGCCGGTGGCTGCCGCCCCACACCGACGCCTCCGCTGCAGGGATGGAGGTGATGGACAGCTGCCAGTTCTCCCCCTCCGAGCTCTTCTATGACAGCTCCTGCCTCTCCTCGCCGGAGGGCGAGTTCCCCGAGGATTTCGAGCCCAGGGACCTGCCTGCCTTCGGCGCCCACGACCCTCCCGAGCCCGCCTGCTCCGAGGAAGAGGAGCATGTCCGAGCTCCCACCGGCCACCACCAGGCCGGCCACTGCCTCATGTGGGCTTGCAAAGCTTGCAAGAGAAAATCCACCACAATGGATCGGCGGAAGGCGGCCACCATGAGGGAGAGGAGGAGGCTGAAGAAAGTGAACCAGGCTTTTGAGACCCTGAAGAGATGCACCACTGCCAACCCCAACCAAAGACTCCCCAAAGTAGAGATCCTGAGAAACGCCATCAGATACATCGAGAGCCTCCAGGAGCTCTTGAGGGAACAGGTAGAAAACTACTATCACCTGCCGGGACAGAGCTGCTCCGAGCCGACCAGCCCCACTTCCAGCTGCTCCGATGGGATGGTAAGAGAGGGGCAGGAGCCATGGGGACCCCAGGAAGCCCCGCGAACAGGTCCCCCTCGGTCCAGCGTCGTGGGGCCCGTCCCAGAGGTCTGGGACGGGCCGAATGCAGCCGGACGTCAGGAAAAGGCGGATGGTTTGGGTTAAAACAGGCCCCTTCTCAGGTTTAACGCTGAGCATGCACATGGGCTTGCCGGGAATGCATGGGGGGACGGTAACGCTGCCAGAGGGCTCCCAGCAAGCGCCCCAGCCCCCGGGGACTCGTCTTTGTGTCCCGTGTCCCCCCAGCTTAGCGCGGCGCAGCAGAGGGGTAAGGCGTGGGGCGGGGGAGCGGAAGGGGGGACACGGGGAAGAGGTGGAAGGCGCTGCCCAGCCGCAGCCTGGCCGGGGAGCTGCTGCCCCGCTCCCCCGCGGGCGCCGGGCTCCCTCCCTGCCGGGCTTTAAGGCGCTTTCCCTCCGTGGGGAGCGCCCCGCCGGCCCCGGGGTGAGGGCGGCCGGGCCGGCACTCGCCCCTCGCTGTCTTGCAGGCCGACTGCGGCAGCCCCGTCTGGTCGGCGAGAAGCAGCAGCTTCGACGCCGTCTACTGCTCCGAGATGGCCCACGGTAAGCCCGACGCGGGGGGTGGAGGCGGGGGCCGGGGGGTGCCGCCCCGCTCCCCGCGGTACTTGGGGAGGGCAGCGCGGGACCCCGCTGTAACGCGCTGCCCTTCGTGTCCCGTCGTGTGTCGTCCCCGTTCCCGCCCCCTCCCTCCCCCCCGGCCGCAGGGTATGCCGCCGAGCAGAGCAGCGCCCTGTCCAGCCTGGACTGCCTCTCCAGCATCGTGGACCGCCTCTCCCCGGCGGAGGAGCCGGGGCTGCCCCTCCGCGACGCCGACTCCCTCTCGCCCAGCGCCAGCATCGACTCGGGACCGGGGACGCCCGGGACGCCGCCGCCCCGACGGACC
This sequence comes from Burhinus oedicnemus, assembly GCA_008921705.1. Taxonomy (NCBI): domain Eukaryota; kingdom Metazoa; phylum Chordata; class Aves; order Charadriiformes; family Burhinidae; genus Burhinus; species Burhinus oedicnemus. The sequence goes on along the minus strand of VFFE01008014.1, from coordinate 6,715,565 downwards.
TACCAGGCGCTATGAGGGGCCCGGGGGGGCCGGCACCCCGCCGCCTCCGGGGCCGCTGCCCTCCCCCCGGGGCCGCCCCCCTTGCCCAGCCGCGTCCTGCAAACGCTTCTTGGGTGAGAGAGGCAGCCCCAGCGCCTCTGATCCCGCCGCCTCCCTCCGGAGCTGGGGGCAAAGTGCGCCACCGGGCCCCGGCGCGGGGTCCCCCCGGAGGCAGGCAGACCCCGGGGCTCGGGACACAAGTGCTACCCTGGATACCCCGCTGCAAATAAAACGTGCTGTAAGAGAGCTGTCTGGCCTGCTGCTTCTTCAAGCGCATTCCCTGGTATTGGGGAGGGCAGCCAGCATCCATGTTCAGCCCCAGCCCAGACTTGGTCATCCCCAGCTCCTGCCTGCATATGGGGACCTGCCTCCTCACGGCGGTCCCGGGCCGGGAGATGGGGCAGCTTGCGGGCTGGGGCCTGGGAGCTTGTTTCTCCCATCACCAGTAGGTATTGGAAGAACAAAAATGTGGACAAATTCTCCCTCCGTTCCTCTCCTGCTATGTTTCCTTTATTTTCTGCAAGAGTAAAAATATTTCACAGTTGTCTTCGTTTTTTTCCTCACCCCTCACAAAGCCCTTGTTTGTTTCCCTGGGTATGAGGACTGAACACGTATTTCAGGATTTGGCCCTAAAAAACTGCGTGGTGACTCTCCGTAAAACAACTGTATGATCTAGCTTTGATACCCTGTCGGTGATTTTTACTCTCAGTCACTCTCAGTGCTCTGGCAGAGACAAATTTAGTAAAGGTAGTAAGAACAAACCACAAGTATCTCTTTCACAATCCACGAGGTACATTTCACAATACTGAGAATGCAGTATAGATGTGTTTGCTCCTAATGACTTTGGTCTCACCAGCCAGGATGGAAATTCGTTACTGTATTTACATGGGTCTAGAAATAGCCAGGTCAAGTATTCACGAGTTTCAGAATTAACAAGTATTTCCTTCCAGGCACTAAATCTAAGTCTTTCTACCATGAAAAATTTCCAGCCCTTTGCACTTCTCTAGTTGTAATCCAAAACTTTTCTAACCCCCCCCAAAAGAGGCAGAGATGAGATGGAGATTTGGGCTCCTTCAGTGCATCCAGAAATGTCTCCTGTGATAAACACTCTGAGTGGGAAGGGATATACACCTCACCAGTGTGGGATAAGGATGCGTTTGCCATTTGTGTTTATGTTGTTAGTGATGGGTGGCCAAGGGGCCTGGAAGTGGCGTTTCACCTCTGATAAATCTTTCACTTGAACCCAGCCCAGCTTAGTCATGTCACCAAAAGTTACCACCTGACTGCTCTTTGGCAGCGCCTCTGAACTGAGGATGAAGGAAGCCTAGCTTAGGGATGGCCCCGTGTCGGCAGCACACTGAGGGGCCGCATCCACCCAAAAAGGCTACAGAGAAAGCGAGGTGGCACCTACCTGCCTGAGCCGCTCAGCTGGGCAGCAGGCAGCTGCGTTTCTGACACAGGGCAAGGCCAGCCTGCCCCCTCCTGCACCGTGTCCCTCAAAGTTACTTTCTGCCCTGGCTCTGTAAGCTTGAGGTAAGCATTTTCTTTCCCACAGAGTAATTCAGGAGAAGCCTTTTCCAGAATGGGCTTTCTGCGTTTATAGATAGGTCCCAAGTAATCACTGAATAAAAAAAGTGGTTTGAAACCCCTGGACTGAGGTCGTGCAGAGGTACAAACAAGGTATTAGCACACTGTTGTGATTACAGATGCTTCAGGAGTATAAAAGTGCCTTAACTCAAACACAATCTTTCTTGGTTATGGGCGATCACTTCCTGAGCCTTCTGTTCATAGAAATCCTCATGCAAGACCGTGAGCATCACTGGTTTTATTCATGGTTTCTCACACATTGCAGCAGTGCTGCAGCTCTCACTCCTCTCAACCAAAACACCGTCCCAAGGATACCGCTTATGGCCAGGATCTAATACAGCGCAGATCATTTTAAATGATGGCTTAAAGTGAGCTAAGCTGGAGAACTTTCAGCATTTCATTCTGCACTATGCTGACCTTGGCAAGCGAGCGCCTGTGAAGTATGCAGAGTAACACTAGCAAATCACATGCTGGTAATGTACACCTCTCTTTGGCTGGCAGACATTTTAAGAGTTGCAAAAAGGTCAATACTTCTGAGAAGCAGCTTTTCAGAGAGTGAGGAGAAGTATCCCGTCAGTGGGATGTTTGTCTATAGCCGCCTCAGTCCTACTAGACTAGATTACAGTCTGAGGCTTTTGTTATACACATCAAGAAAACAAACTCTTAATTACAGGACATTTATAAACAAAGCTCCTGTGAGCCAAAGTGTTCTGTAATTCTCAGAAGGAGTAGAAGTTAGCACCATGAAACCACCTTTAGCCCACGGATTGGGAAGAACAAGGTGTAAAAGGCTGCTGTCTTGGGAGATACACTGTTGTGGTTAGATTTTGCATATCAATAATAATAATAATAATAAGTGTAACTGAAAAGAAAGATTTGTATTCTGTGTTCATTTAAAGAAGGCTGTGCCCACAAATACATGAGAAGATGATGGTCTAGAAAACCTGAGCTCCACCCCTCTCAACTCCTACTACCTGGCTGAGTGCTGCAGGCTCTGTAACGGCATGCAGTGATCTCGCAGGCAGGCAGGTGGAGGGATGCCTCATAGTGTCAGAATAATGTAATACAGAAGCTGCAAGTTTTCTGACTATCACTCACTGCAATGAAAGGCATAATTCCGTGCAATTGTAAAAACAAAATTGATTTTTAATTTTTTTACCTCCGAAAATCATGCTTTCTCAGCTTATATTCTGGCTGAGGGAGGCAGCTGTCCTTTTTCTTGTGTGTGTATGTGAAGACCTTCTTATATATTTTATCTTTTGTTAAGAAACCAAGCAGAGATTTTCAGTGAAATACATACTTTAATCTCAGATCAAAAAGTCCACTGTACATTGCAAAACTAACATAGGAACCTGACAAATATCTCTTAAACACAACATCAGGACAAAAAATCCTGCTTGCTCTGTGTTTGTATTTCCGAGTTGCTTGTGTGGAAAAACACTTATTTTCCCTACAGGAAAAGATCAACCTCTTTCTTCTGCTATGGTAAGGCTTTTAAAAGTGATAAACTTTTAGTAATTAGTTCTTGGAGGATGTAGGGGTCTTAATTCATATCGTTTGTGGAAATATGCCTAGGAACAGCCCAAATTCATGGCTGCATTTTAGGGGAAACTCAGCATCTTCACCTTCCCAGCTCACCCTGCTTCTCAGGAGCAGTCAGACTTCACCACAGCAGGCAGCTGACTTCTCCCCACCCCAGACCTGCTCCCTCCCCTCCTCCTCCTCCTCCTCTGCAGAGCTCTTGACTCGCTCATCACTTCTGCTGGCTCCCCTCAGCTGGACCTTGGGGTCCCGCAGGAGGACCCGCAGCTGGCCAGCCGATGACTGCTGACCTTTGGCAGGCTCTGCACGGGGTATCAGCCTTACAGCTGGCCACAACTGCCTTCCTGGCAACTAAAGACCTAATGAGCTTGGCCAGCTGGAGACTGGGCTGGGATCCTGCTGGCTAATTTGACCCTGTGCGAGGGATGGAGGAGTTCACCCTCAAATGTGGAGGGGGCAAGCAGTGCATCTGTCCACGTGCTGCCCTGGGGCATCAGGGCTAGGCTCCTCCTGCAGCCAACTGGATTAGTGGAATGAGTGAAAAAGAGACTGGGGAGCTATTTTTCTTGTGCTTTAATTGGGTTTTCTGTTGAGTATTAGCTTAAGCTTCACCAGTCAATGCCTTTGCCCTTACGACATCTCATGCTGTTGTCTCCATTCAGTCCAAGAGATAAACCCATCCACCAGACCAGGGCTGGACTGAGGGAGTTATTCCCCTTCCCAAAAACAGTGTGATACATTTTCTCTTCATTTGGCAGGTGCCCCGCTTGCCTTCCTCCAGGAGGTTACACACCCTGGATGCTCATGGACCTTGGGCCAAACCCACTGTACTGCAGAGTCCAGCTATTTTCTCAAAGGTCTTCCGCTTTCTGCTCCCCAGACCAGCTGAAAGGCACCGTCCAGTCCTGGAGTCTGGCTTCATTTTGAGCGTTAGTAGCATTTATGGACTGTCTGGCAGTCTGCTGGAAGATGTCGGGGCTATAATGCCAAAGGCATTGCTCAGCTGAATTTGAAGAAGGTGATAGTGGGCATGATGTATGAGGGTCAGTAAGCCCAGTGAGAGATCAGAAAGGTAGTTCAGTGTCCACGTTAAATCAAGAGCATTTGAATCTGATACTCTCTGTGAGGCCTTCAAACCTGGAGTAGCAGCAGAGGAATAAATGTGTAGTTTTTCTCTTTATTTCTCTGATCTTCTATCTATCTATACTTTTGAACTGGTATTATTTACTGTTTTAAAAATCCATATAACCTGTATGCTAAGGAAAAATTAAATCCTACAAAGAAGTCCTAAACTCTTTAATTCTGATTTTTTTTTTTTATTTTTAAGTGCCAAATTCTCCTGTGTGCAGTGGGACCAGCTCCCCAGTAGGGACTCAGGAACCCAGCTGGAGGTCTGGCTGGAGTATAAAACTCAAGCTGGTGTGCCTATAATACATTATAGGGAGCCAAACTGTGGATTAAATCATGTTTGAATTCAGCCCATTGCCTTTAATTGTTTGATTCCACAGAATTTATTACATTAATAAATGAATAACTCCTTAATTAACAGTGAGCTAACAATGACTGTAACTTCAGTTACACCTGTGTATAGCTCAGTGCAAAAGCCTCATTAGCAGATGCACCACTGCTCCAGCAAAGAGGTTTGGTTTTTTGTAAATGGAAGTATTTAAATCTGCTGAAAACTCTTCCTGTTCCACTCATTTCCGTGTTTTAAGTAACCATATATGCAAGATGTTGTAGGTTTCTTTTCTTTTTTTTTACTAGCATGAAAAAATACTAGATTTGTTTGTTTTCATGTCCATTTTGTAATGCTTTGAAGTAGAAAGACAAACAGTATTTCCATTTTGAAAAGTATTTATTTCTACAATCGCTCTTTTGAAGCATCTTTGAATTGAGCTAATCATGCGATTCTGAAACTCACTGCCTGCCTGCTTTGAAAAGCAGAGGAGGAAATGTCTCTGCTGGCTACACTGAAGGTGCATCCAAAGTATTTATCTAAAATCCCTTCCTCAAATTTAAGGCTTATGGTTAGACTTGTGGTAAATGCCTTCATAGACAGTAGAGATCACAACAAAAATTCTTAGATTTAACTGAAGTATCTCAGTGACTTGAAAAAGTATCTTTAAAAACATTAAGACCCCTCAGAAGTGGTTGGAGTAGAGTCAGTCAGACATCTGGGAGGTGGGTGCCTTTGCTCTGGTCCTCACTGTTGAGATTGTCTCTTCGTTGGATAGTATCAAGTTGTTATTGGGAACAGACCACCAAACTCCCGTCTCCTCTGGTGTATGCCGGTCATCCTGGTCCTATGACTCCTATGTTTCATTAAAGTTGTGTCTCAAATAAGCAACCGGGAGTCCTTCAGGCCTCTTATTCTCAGGTATACATAATGCTGTGAACTCCCAAACATGTATGTGAGTTGTTTAGCTGCAAAGCTTCTGCAACTGGGTGAGCACCATCCTCCTGGGCACCTGTAGGACCTCAGTATTGAAGACTTGAGCAATACCTAAGTAGTCAGATCTAAGATCAGAATCCCAGCACGATTAAATGGGGATTTTTTCATCCTCAACCTTCCACCCTTGTCTTCCTTGCAAACTCTATGGGACTGTCTACCTGGTCATGGTGTAGTGTAGTGTAGGACTTCATTCCTGTCATGCTGCTGGAAGACACATCCCATGCAGGTATCTCACGAAGTGGGAAAGGGGGCACCTCAGTAGTCTGAAGCTGTTTGATCGCTGGAAATGTGGGTGACAACACCTTGTCCTGGGGAAAGTGAGTGTCTCATAAATTGGAAATTCCCTTTGGAAGATGTGCCTGGTGACAGGAAAAAGGACTCCTGCCAAAGTCAGAAAGTTAAGCAGTGAAAGCTGGGAGGGCAGTTGTGACATGGCTGTATACGCAGCTATTCAGTATGGAGTAAAGGGATGGTGACTCTGGGCAACTGGGAAAAAGTTTAATAACTCTAAAATCCCCCATGCTGAGCATGAAGTAGAGGAGAAACCAAGTAAACAAGGGCTGAGACAGCTGTATCCTACCAGTGCCTGAAATGCACATTTTTCACAGGGTACAAATTTCTCACATGTTTATCGCCTGGGCAAAATACAAAAATGATTGAACTTTGAAATGGGAAACTTGTTATTTCTGAACTTCCTAATAAGCAGGACAGTGAAAGCTCCTTTGAGAAAAGTGCTTGTGAAATTTGACTTCTCAAGCAGAAGTGGTCTGCTCTGAGGGGTCTCCTGACCATGTCTGCCTCCCACAACCCATGTCCTCACCTTTCTCTTTTCTGTGGAAAATAAGGACTATGAGAAAAAATGAATGCATTTTGGTGTATAGTTTTGCTTTAATACATCATTTCAGCAATACCATACTTCCTTGCATTCCTACTTATAAAATAAATATTCCTATTTTTATTACTGCTTTCTATTCTCCATTTTTTTCCATCTATAAAAAGTTTTATTGTTTATAAACAATGCACTTGGTTACATGAATAAGTTTGAATGCCATTTTGATTTAATATGTATGGAAACAAATCTTTATCTTCATGTAAACTGTCTTAAGCAGATCTAGTGTATTATAAAGTACAGCTAGACAGCTAAGTTTATTCTTGCCACAACTCCACTGAAACCCCTGGAGTTTCACCAGGAACAGATTTGGGCCAGAAGGCCTAGAATATAGTTACAATACATTCATTTTCTCATGCCTCAGAAATGGACTGTTTATGCGCCAAGCTGTAAAGTGATATTCATGATGACTGAAGCCTGAACAACATTAAAATATCCAGATCCTCTGCTCCAAATCCTCTGGTATCCGAAACTGTGCCTTTCCTCTCAAAAGGAGGGGGCTACCGCTGCTGAGGGTAAACAAGGGCAGGGGCACAGCTTTAGTACTCAAGCTTAAACAAGGACTAGCCCGGCTAATACTGAGGCTTAACTGCAGGGAGCCTGGATCTAAGGTGCTGCCCCAGCCCCGAAGGCTGCCCAGCACCCTCACCACCAGCTCTGCCTTCCTGCTCCCGCGGCAGAAGCTTCGGGGGCTGACCCTTTCAGCTCGGCAATCCTTGGGAGATTTGCTGTGCCGCTCCCCAAAAACTCCTTTTGAGAGGAATTTTTTCTTTAAATGGAGAGTGCTGTGGAAAATTGCTTTTTATTGCAATTATAATGGATACAGCGGTTCACACAGCTTGCAGCGTCCTTGAGAGCCAGGGCCCACACTCTGTTCACACACTATGGAATATCAAGTACAATCATGTTTTCTGTTTTATTTGGCTGTGATTTCCAGAAGTAGGGGCTTGAAATTACGCTCACAATAACTGCAGTATTTTTTGACTGTCTTGAATGCCAACCAGCCCTTACTGAATACCAGGTCAGGTAGTAAGTGCAAGGAATTCTTGAAGATCTCTTTCTCTGGAGCCTAATTTTTTTTTTTAGAGTTTCCCTGTCTATCTATTTAAAAATAGAGTATAGTCAGAGAGAAAATTTTGCTGAACATATGATAAAACTGTTCACATTAAAAAAAAAAATTAGAATCATTAAAAAGAAATCACTGTGTATAAGATCTTAGAGTAAGATGCAACCAGGTTTATTTTTACATGCTTTTGAACCAGTGGAAAAACCTATGCACAGGCATACTTTACATATGCAAGTTTCAGCAAGTTCAAGGTTTAAAAATAGAGGTGAGGAGTTCTTTCTTTATGATTATAGTGATTTGGGGGAAAGAAAAGAAACAGTATATAAGTATTACCAGATTATTTATATTAAGCTGACACAGGACAAGTTTGTCTGAATATTGCTCATCGTATGCTTGATTGACTCTTCAACCCCCAATTAATGTTTATTATAAGTAATCCTGACATGTCTGGTGTAAATGTCCACAGTGTATCTGGCAAAGCCTTTCCACAGTAGCCTTATTATCATATTGCTGCAGACGATTGTTTTGGAAAGCTCAGGAGCTTCACTAGAGAAGTTCGAGGCTCGTGGCAGACAGTAGCTCTGCAAGGGTGAAGTTCTGCATGTTTTATGCACCTGAAGAGCTCTGTTCAATTCTGATCTTGAAGGCTGCTTGATCAAAAGCTGTGAGCAACACCTACAACTCCTCATCTAATTCCAGAAAGAAATGTGCCTGGCAAATATTTTGTTGTTTATGAATGCTTTCAGGTTCCTGTTTCATCTTTCTTTTAGAAAAAGAAAAAAAGCAATGTATAACCCAGTTGAAAATATGGATTATCTGAGAACTGCCCGCATTGTACGAATTAGAGCAGCAAATGAGCATTGCTCCAACATGAAACAGTCCTGGGGCTTGGCCAAAGCTCCTGTCACACACAAGGTGAAGTTGCTGAGCTGCTCCACACAAGATGGTCTTTCCTGATGTCGCCCTGTAGTGAATGCACACCTGCAAAGGGGATTTCCAACTGTAGCATTTCAGTCTGCTTGGAAAACACCTGTGCTGCCTTTTAAAATATCGCAGGAGATCTGCGACACGCAATGCATGGCGTCCTGTGGGTCAGCGCAGTCCCGAGCTGGGGGGTTTCACTCCCAGGACTACGCTCAGTGGGGTTTTCTGCTGGGATAACTCAAAGTTTTCTAGTGACATGCATGCTCAGGCAGGACTTGGCCAGGTCCTGAGCTGATGTCGGTGCCGTTCTGCATGGCAGACCAGCAGATCTGGGCTCTAATTTAGAGCTGGAAGTGGGGAGAAGAGCTTCTGGATTAATTTTGACACTGCAATTCTTCCACTGCAATTAAATGAAATGAAGCAATTGGTAGGAGAATGGAAAAAAAAATCCAATCCATATTGAAAGCATATGCTGTACATCCCAGCCAAATGTCACTCAAATAGTTGCAGCCTGAAAATTGGAATTTATACGCGTAACACTGATCCAGCAGAAAGTATAATGCACAAATACTTATAAAATTAAAAATAGTTCAGCAGCACCCAGACATAAGAGTACTAGAATCTATTTTCTTTTGGTCTTAATAGAATTGCCTGCCTTCAAGTGACGCACTGCACTTGCAGGAGGTTTCACTCCCTCTGGCTTCTCCGGAGGTGCAGGAATTCAAAGCTGAAGAATCCTTTTTCCAGTGGGATTATTCTTGTTATAAAGCTCCGTGTGTGTGCTGGAAAAGCAATTTATGTTGTTGCTAACATGGGATAAAGCATCATTATGCTACTCAGCTGTCACTGGGGAATATTTGGAGATGGAAATCTATTTTGGGCCCAGTAGTAGTTCTAATCATGGCAAAAATCTTTCTAGTCTGAACAAAAAAATTAGGAAGTGAAAGACAAGGTCTGATTTTTTTTTTTCCAAAAGTTCTGAAATTTAAGGGACAGATTTTCTAAAGAATGAATGTAGGATTTAAAAAAAAATAAATCCTGTTTCTCTAAAATGTTGCATTTCAGAATTTTAAATATGTGACTTTAAAAAAAATGAACTGTGCTATTTAAAGCATTGAAATCTATAGGAGTTAGGCACTTTTCAAAATCCTACGGCAGACAGAGGCTCAAATTCTCCAGTGAGATTAGGTTTTTAAATGTATTAGAGAATCAGACTCTAGGGCCACAAGGGGGGGTTAAGGATCTCCAGTGCCAAGCGCATTTTCTACCTTTACAGATTGCTGTAAATATGGGAAATTCACAACATACAGTGAGGCACCTGGTCCCCAGTGTAATGTCTGGGAATACATTATGCAAAGCAGGGCTCTACTTAAATAGCAAGAAGAACTTGATGAAGAACACGTCTTACTTAAATGTCTTAATCTGGATTGGAATATAGTACCTTCCCCCAGTCAAGATTTTTCTTCCTTTCTTTCTTTCTTTCTTTCTTTCTTTCTTTCTTTCTTTCTTTCTTTCTTTCTTTCTTTCTTTCTTTCTTTCTTTCTTTCTTTCTTTCTTTCTTTCTTTCATGTGCCTGAGCCCTGCATTTCATGGTCTAAGCAGGAATAAATGCTTCATTTACAAAGTAGAGGGGGGTTTGAAGTTGTTCCCCTTTTATTAAGTAGGTTATCACTTACAGCACTCACTCATGATGAGTGAAGACGAGTCAGTGCCCTTTCCTGCCTATATTGAAGGGAGTGCCTTGATTCAGAGAGAAGAGGGTGTTTTGGGGCATGGTGTCTTCCATGCATATTTGAGCTGCCCTACTGCTCCACTAAACCAGGTTGTCCTTCCTGCAGCTTGCAGGATGATTTTAGCTTCTCAGACATTTAATTTGCACCTAAATCAGCTTCCTGCTTCCTTTTTCCTCAAATTGCGGGGTGCATGAGTTGTGTGGCATATGATCCCCTTTTTCCGAAGGGCTCTGGGGGATCATTTTTGTCATGTGGCTGGTAGCGTAGCTTGTAAATGGCTCACCTGCCAGTGCTCTCCATCCTGCACCAAGATCATGGTCAGCCATGTTCTCAAGGCCACTCATGTATGCTCAGGCATGTGATGGGAGCTATCTGCTCATCTTGACTTTCATGTGTGTCCCTTGTGTGATGAGACATGTATTTCGGTCACAAAGGAGGCATACTTCCCATTGTGCAGAATAGGCAGGGTTAGGACTTACAGCCCACAGAAGCTTCCTTGACAGGCTGCGCAAACATCCCAGACCAAGAGCTTTGCAACCACTGGGATGCTGCAGAAGGTGGATGTTTGCTTGGACACTGACCTGTGAACTGGAGCCGCTGCACATGAATGGCCATTGACTCTGCTATGGCCTGACAGGGAGTATGAGTGGTAGTAACAGAGAGGTCTTAATCCACCACAGCTGTTTGCTCACTCAGGTAAATATTTCTAGACCTTCTTGCTTTCTAGAGGAGCTCTCTTTGCCAAACCTGATCCTCTTGGGGCAAGCTGGAGATCTAGGACAATTGCAGCAAGGCTTCTGATAAATATCCAGTGTACGTACTGGAATAGCAATGTAATGGCAATTTATTCTCTGCCTTTGTCAAGTACTGGAGGAGGTCTCTTTCCAGTGGTGACCATGTCCTTTGAATAGTCATGTCCAAGAAAGATGAACAGGTTTGCTTATTACATGTAGTAGCTGCTGCAGCAACCCAGACCATTGAATGAGAAATGGAGAAAGAGAAATCTGTGTTACCTACAGGTATTTTTAATCTCTGTTGTTGAATTGAATGATGAGTATGCAGGAAGCAGGTTAATGAACTGAGTGTGAAATGGCACCAGCAGTTAGCTCAGGCACACATGCTGGAGCATGTTGTTGTGTTATGTCTTTTATATTACTGAGAAAATTCAGCCGCAAAGCTCAGTGTTGCCGGGACACTCTATAAGGCCTGGGGAGCACCCTGGGATCCTGCGGCAGAGCACAGCACGTAGCGGTCTTTTTTCCAATGCTCAAGTAATTGCTGGCTTGAATACCCTCAGGATGAATGTGTGTGCGGGCAGCCACTCATGGGGTAATGCTGAAGGATGCAGAAATGTCCACAGAGATTTTATTTGTCCTCTCTCCGCACCATCGGCAGTATAATTTGGCAGGACTCCCTACATGCCTGTACTTTTCTGGCACCAGCATTTGTCACCTTTTTTTTTTTTTTTTTTAACCTGTATCCTTTAAAACTCTGTGATGAAGTGATGAAGTGACTTAAAGTGGTCGCAGTCACCCGTGTCGGATTTCTGGGATTTTGCACATTTAAGGATGCTAAAGCAGCAAGGTCTGTCTCGCAGTACACAGGATGCTTCTAAGTGCTTATCCTGCTTGTACCTGCTTATCTCTTCCCCAAAAGGGAAAACCGTTTGAAAAGTGTACGCTGCCTTAATAAATCCATCTGCTATTACTAATGCATGACAAAGAGCCAGGCTGCTGCTTATACTTTTCAGAAGTTGTTGTGATGTGGAATGGTAGCAAAATGCACAAAACAATTTTCCATCTGAGTCACTGGGGAAATGGATTAATGAATGTGGATACTGTCCTCATGAGTTTAAAATGAGCCCTTTTTTCTGTTGCTTCCCAATCTTCTCAATTATAAATAATGGTGATACATCAAATGGTATAATCTCTCCAAATTATGGTTCCCTCCACAGTCCTCCTTTGAAATTTTGGACTTCATCAGATTAAACTGCCCTTTAATCTCATTCTCACATTTTCCAGGATTTTGTTCTGCAAGTACTAGGAATTATGTTGGAATAAAGATGGGCAGAACTAAGTTCATTATATGGCTCCACTCTAGCTAGGAAATGTCCGCATCTACAAAGAATTTACCAGTCAAAATCAGCCCCACAAATGATAGGAATATTTGAAACAAAAAACTACAAACATATCTGTTTAGATTGTGTTTTAAAACTGCAAACAGGAAATCAGTTAATAAGGGACACTTTTCAGGGAACTACAGAAAGGCACAGAAATCTTTTTAAAAGTGGCAAATTAAAGGGCATAGAGTGTCAAACTCCACCCTGGGAGATGACCCAGACTGTCCTGACCATTTGGCTTGCTGCAGCCCATTAAACTGTAATTTATCAATTTAAGAATTTATATTTGTAACTTGATTCATGGCATTGATTAAGCTGTGGCCAGCCCTCCTGAAATTGTCACCCATAACCTGACTTTGCACCCAAACTTTCATCAACTGCCTGTTGCCGTGCTATTTGCATTTACAGGCTATTGAATAAGCATCTTTGTAACAGAGTAGTGGTCCACAGCAGAAATGCTGAACTAGGAGGAGTTGTTTGATCCAACCATCCTTTTGCTGAGCTGTGTAATAGTACTACAGGGTAAATCATGCCACATCTACAACCCTAGTCACTCTAGGGGTAAAGGGCCACACAAAGTGGGTATGAACATGGGACTGCAGTGGCCACCTGCCTCTTTGGGGAAGTGGGTGATGTGGGAGCTCCTCTGGTTGGGATTCAGGGTCATCAGGGAAGGTGAAACAAGGTGAGATGAGAAGGGCACTGTCAGGAAGAGCAGGCTTCCAGAAATGTCCTTGTGGAAACTGAGGCACTGGTAAATGTTGGTACCCTCGGGGTTATTGACATTTGAGGGATTATTCAGAAAAATCTCATTTTTGGTCTTAAATGTTTATAAGGAAGGATTTTCCTAGCTCTCGTTATGCCTTTGGAATCTAGTCCTTGGATCTTGCCTCTGCTTATGGGCACCTGAATATCTTAAGATATTCTGTCTGTAAGATCTCAGTTCAATCGGATATTTCTGTACCTGGCCAGCTTCTGATGGCATGGACTCCCTGGTGAAGCCAGGGGCATGCATTATAAATCCAGGTGTGTGGTTGTGTGCATTGGGCTATAGGTGGCAATCGTTTCTTCTGTTTTTTAGTACCATACATTGCAATGAAGTTTTGATCTGTGATTGTACCTTTAAGAGATAATCAGTACCTAATAAATAACAGCACTTTAAAAGTGCTAAAAAAGCAGTTAGTCATATGCTGATTGCATAAGTGTAATTTTGTCACCTTTTTTTATAGTATCTTAAAATCTGTACACGGCAGGTTTCTGTGATAATTTTTTATTGTATCTAGTTTTATACTGGTAAACTTTCTGCAGAATGATTTATGATGTTATGTGCCACCTGCTATGAATTTTGGTAAAATTAATTTATCCTCCCTAGATATGGTTAACATTTTCAGTATGAAGTTGGTTTCTGGAGTGTTTTCTTTTAGCAAGAGGCAGGTGGTGCTTCAAGCACTCAGGGAATGGATTTCAGACAGAGTTTGGATTTGTCTTTTTAGAGGATTTGGGGATCTATTTGTAAAATACAGCATTGGATCACCATTTCATGAGCAAATGGCTCTGCAGACACAGATCCTGCTCGCTTGCTTTTGATTTTCTTTGAAGCATCACAAATGCATTAGTTTAAAGATATAAAGTAGAGTGACTGCAGCTCTGTGGGAAAACAGGCTGTTTTTGGCCTCAGGGCAAGTATACGGGATAGAAGGGGGGATTAAACATTGTACGGACGTTGTAGCCGTATAGGGCAGCACCTATATACGTGTAGTAAGGAAGTGCACGTGGGCAGCAGGCAGAGCATCTCCAGAGGCAGGGGCAGCCCTGGGCAGCGGGACACTAGCTGGGGGAGCGTGGCATGCTCCGAGGGTGCTCCCAAACCACCAGGTGACAATGACAATGGGGAAATAATGTGCCCACTGGGCTGAGGAGCCACTAGGCACAGTAGCAGGTTGCTATGGTCTTATATGGTAAATGTGGTGGTTACGTTTTTTTGTCATTCCTATTAGTTCTTCTCAAAGCAATTGTTAGAAGGCACCAGGCAAGCGGTTAAAGTAAATTAAATCCTTTTTGGCAATATAAACACTTGTTTTGCTCAAGTTTTAATGAAATAATCTCTTCATTCTTTTGGCCATGTGTCTCTTTCAGTCTGTTAGTGAGATGAAGCTCTGCTTGTCAGGGTTTTGTTGTTAGTGTTGCTTTGTAAATAAAAAAAAGAGGGAAATGCCCATTACACAAAGCAAAATGTATGTAAAATACAGGGAGCTATTTTGTTTACTACATGGTTTGCCTTTCTATAAACAAATCTTCCTTTCTGTATTGGTTTCCATATATGCATGCCCAGAAGAAACTCAGTCTTGAGAGGTATAACTAGCAACAGACTTGAGTAGATCATCTGAACCCCCTCTACCAGCAACTCTTGAATTTGACAGAGGATGTGAAACTTCTCTGGAGCAGGGAAGAGGTAAAATAAAAAAACTCAACCAACTTTGTATATAAACCCTCAAACTCTACTACAGTTGCAAATTGCTCTTTGGCAATTTAAGGTAATTGAGTAAATATCTTAAAAAAAGATTACACTTTTTAACAGTAATCAAAATTGTATAGGAATCTTATCATTCCTTTTGCTTGGATAAATAAATAATGGGAGAAAAGTTAGACAAGAGGAGGTTGAAGTAAAAGGTTAGTTTCCACAGTGGAGTCACTAGTGAAGTCCTGTGGGGATCTGCACTTTATAACATATTTGTAAGCGATCCAGAAAAAGATGTGACTGGCAAGGAGAAAAAGTTTATTGATGTTAATAAATCAGGGTAGTAAATAATAAATAATAAATCAGGACTGTCTGTAAGAACTGCAGAAGGACTTCATGGGACTCAGTGACTGTCGCGGGATGAAAGTGTCAGACAGTTACGATTTAGCAGCAGTTCAGTTTTATTAGTGATTTGAGGCAGATCAAGAGATTGTGTTTTAGCAGTACTTAATCATTAATGTATTTAAAGATTTACAAAGTGCTTTAACTAAATAGATGAACAGCAACTTGATTACAGATTCGAAGATGACAAGATTCACACTAACTTACTATAAGGTATCCCAAACCAATACATATATATATGAGAGCAAAAGCACAGATCTGATTAATGTATATACATATAAACAAAGCATATGACGCGCGCAAACACACACACACTTACACAACCACGCACACACCACAGTTTATAACTGCTGAGATAGAAGATCTCTTAATATCGCACCACTTTATTGAGTCGGCGGGTACCCCTTTTAACTCCTACACGTGCACGGAAAATGGAAGAACATCCACATCCATAAAGCTAATGCATACAAACATATAAATGGGGAGGTGGATGAAAGAGAGGCTAGCTTATAGTTAAAATTTCCCTTCCGAGTTAGGGTAAATACTCATGATGCATCGGCATTCCTCAACAGATGGTAATTGAGGCTTGAGAAGGATTGTCTCACCCTGGTCCTTAGTTTTTGCGAAGTTTGCCTGAGGCAGTGTCCCAACTCAGGGGAGGTACTGGCCACAGCCCGCTGCTATCCAGAAGAGCTCAAAGGGTCTTTACTAGAATTGCTGCTTATAGGATCCGAGATAATTGACTCATCAGGTATTTTTCCACCCTGGCCCAACTCGGATGATGGAATATTCCAGTATTTTCCACCAGTTGTGCACGCCCCAAACCTGTTAGATCTGCAAGTTCTGGTACCAACTCCCTTTGGGCCATCAGCCAGGTACAGATGTATTGGGCTTTCAGGGAGTGATATTCCTAAGTGACAGGGGAAGCAAGAGCCAGGCGCATTAAGGGAGTGCCTTAATGCTCTGGTCCTTTACCTTTCACAATTCATGCCTGCCATCTCCTAGGCTGGTATGCGGCCCAGGGATAGGCAATCGCACCAAGTACTGAGTGGCCAAAGGGCAGGGGGGGTGTTGCACCACCACAGTGACTGGCTGTTAAAATGGCAGATGAAAGTCAGTTTTGATAAATATAAAATGATGCACACAGGGAAAAACACTGCTAACTTCACGTATAAAATCATGGGTTATCTTATCCATTGCCACTCAAGGAAGAGATCTGAGAGTTACAATAAATGGTATTAGATGTTCTAGAGAAAGAGATAACGAACAATCAGAAAATATCACTATGCTATTACACAAATCTCAGTGTGTCCTCAGACTATATAGGCTACTCTAGAACTCCCATCTGAAGACTTATGTAGCAGAATAGGAAAAAAATCATGGCAAGGCAATAAATGTGATCAAAGATTCCCAAACGACTTCTCTACAAGGCATGTAGATTGTAGAGTAACCTAGGATGTCTGTTTTATTTTTAATTCTTACCATTTATCCAACGTCAGAAGACCGATGACTCAAGGAAGGTGCAGTACTATATTAAAAGACCTAGATAAAAAGTAAGGGCATGATAAAAGCCCATGAGTGGCATGGGAAGGCAGAGAGGGAACGATTGTTTAATGTCTGTCCCAGTAGAGCAAACAGAGGGCACCGAATTCATTAAAAAAAAAAAAAGTCAGTTTAAAAAAAAAGGAAATGGTTCTTTGCAGGATGTGTAAGTAAGCTGTGAATCTCTGCTGCAGGATGGGTGGTTGCTGAAAACACTAGCTTCAAAAAGCCCCTAGAAAAATTCATGTAAGAGAAATTCATCAAGGGCTACTAAATACAATGACACCTGGTTTTGGTTCAAGAAGCTTCCGAGCAACTCAAAGTTGTGGGAAGCTAGAAGACAGTTATGGGGGAAGCTGGGGGGTAAGCTCACTGCAACATTTGCCCCACCTTCCGCTCTTTGGAGTTGTATTGGGAGGCTCCCAGCCCCGGTTTCAGCCAGTGTGATCCCCCTGATCTTTAATGTTCTGTTCTCTTGAAACCAACAAAAGATGTATCACCAGATGGTTTTATAGCCAGGTAGCACGCAATATCCTAGAATTACATCCTAGCAGTTGTTGACTCGATAATGTCTGTATGCTACAGGCAACGTGCAGACATAGATCTTTGCTCAGTTATTGCCCATTCACTTCATACAGTCACAGAGTTTGCTTGGCTTCTGTGCACTAATCTTTGGCAGTTACTGTCCCAGTGGTAAATGGCTTTGTGCTCGTCAGGTAGATTGCTGCATTACGTAGCATCTAAAATTTAGGCTTCCTATCTGATCTATTAATCTAAGTTCCCTCTGTAGTGAATGAAGAAAAAGAGGCATTTTCCATTAACAATATTCTGAGATGGCAGAGATATAATTACCCAATATATTTTCTTCAGCCACAAGTTGAGAATAAGATGTTCCTGCAGTCAAACGAAGAAACCACAGTACTTTCAATCGGGAAGGTGAGAGAAAGGTTTTATGCTTCTTCAATGAATGAAGCTGAAACCTGTTAAAGCTGGGGTGGGAAGAAAGACTGGCAATGCAGAAGGGAGTGGGATGTAGGAGGATGATTAGAAAATTCTTCTGCTGTCTTCACCGGAAAAAAAAAGTATGCTGTTGTGTCAGGAACCATTACACAGATGAGGTGGATCACCCCTTGGAGATAATTGTTCCCTCCATTAACTGCAGAAGCTCATGCTTGGCTTACACCAGAAACCTCTATTTTAGAGAGATGTTAGCTGCAATGAATTGCACCTTCACTGACACTGGCCTCTGAAAAAAATAATGTCAGGTGTTCTGACTCCTGAGTCACTTCAGGCACTTCAACAGTTACTTTTACAGTCAGAGAAATCTGTCAAATCTTCATCTGATTTGATGTTTGGAAGTATTCTTTTTTTCCTCCTATTTTTTCTCCAGCTTTGAACATTATCGTTCTTTGACACTTGGCTTGCAGAGCAAATTTGCTTTAAGATTGCACTCTTCTCCTTAGTTAGCCAGATCAGTATTACTCCTGAGTAGCTGAGCTGAATAATTTACTAAAGGCAAGATGACTGCTTCTAAATCATGCTTTGGAGGTGTACTAATTGTTATGCAGATAGCTGCCAAGCGTTCATTAGTTCAGCAAAGAATCTAGTTGGAAACTCTTCAATGTCTCCTGAAAATGCACTTGCATTAGAGCCAATGACTTATTTCCCACAACCTTGCTCCATTCAGATTTAAGCTAATCATCCTAGATTTAGCCAGGGACACAGGGAAGAAACCAGCCTTAGCCACACCAGCCTCAGTGGAGGGCTTGTTTACAGATGTCAGGAGATTATTATTTGAAGCTTTCAAACTTAAAAGTCTGTGACTTCAAGTTTGGCAAACAGTCATGTAGTCACACCAACCAATACCAGGATGAGCACAGGTCTCGTTTTACCCCTCTTTGTCCAGGATTGTAACCCTTATCAGAGTAAGTGACTTTCTAATAGAACTGGAGAATTTGGGCTGCTGTTATGCCCCATACCCAGAACATGAAGACCGAACAGGTGATCTGGCCCTTGCCTCCCTCCCACGTGCTGTCTTTGCACCTTACATGTAATGGAAAAAAATGTGAAGGTTATTGGTGCCTGGACTTTATCACTGGAGCTTGCCAAAGGTAGGACTGTTTTATCATCCTGGCTGCCTTCCTCTGGCGATGTCCTTTTCTCTTTCAAACACTGGTGCCAGTGAGGCTTCCTCTATTTGTCAAGCTGGTGCTTCTTGGGTATTGCCTTCTTCCAGGTCTTTCAGAGAGGAAGCTGCCTGAGAAGATAAGCTGTGGTGTACAAACTGGAGCTCCTAGTTTGTTTTCCCTACTGAAAGAAAGGAAAATCTTCAAATACCTGCATACTTAAGCCTTAGAGTTTGGGGACAAAGAGGACAAAATTATAGAGTGTCTAGAAGAGGGGAAATAAAATGCCTTTACAGCTAGTGCATAGATATACTTGGATCTAATGATCTGGGACTGTGTTTGGGTGCCACTCTGAGGAAGGTAGTGCCAGGCAGTGGTACAGACTGCTAGCATCTTTGAGAAAATCATAGCTACAAAGGAAACCCAATTTGATGACTATCTTTGGCAAGTTCCCCCCCTGAAAGCAGAGCAGCTGCTGCAGTGTGAGATTCATGACTTGTAGCAAAGTGTTACTGCAACTGGTTCACATGGCTCCCTTCAGCAAGGCACAAAGACATGTGCTTCATGTTTCATGTACATCAGTGTGGGCGATACAATTGCCTAAGGGCACTTTGTGGCATTTTTTCATCAGCACATGTATGATCTTCAGCAGCACCAACTCCAGCTGTAGTATGATCAGACCCTGACTGTGTGCAGTCCACTAATCATATTAAGCAATACTTACCTTAACCATACTGCTTTTATTGTTGTTATCCAATGCTATTCACCATTCTTAGCACACAGAGTATTCACATGTTAAATGGAACTTTTTTTGAACTGTCCATTCACTGTGAAGTGTGTGGAAATATGCTGAATGAATGTTGTGTACATCTGTGCGTGTCTGCTTTTTAACGCTAGTAGAAAAAGAACTCCACAGCAATGATACCGGAATGAGCAGCTAAAGATGCTATGAACATCATTTTACACTAGGCGTCTCCCTTCGCGTATTTATTCAACTGAGAGCTCTACATAGTCACTGCCCAGCGGAACATGGTCAAATACAGGTAAGGACAGCCAGATATATTCGTACAATGGAGCTGTAAACTTGCTATGCATACAGAGGAAACAAAATCTAACATGTTTTGGAACAAATTATTGACGTTGTCTATTCGGTGCAATACAGTGGAGACAAATATTGCTACAAAAGACCTAGTCAGCACCCACATTTTAGTCTGAGTTAATTGATGCTTAAGCCCGCTTCATGTAAGCAGCCAAGTTTATGTTTTCCTTCAGGGGTACTAAGATCCAATGGTAAATATTTTTAACTTATTTCTGTCAACACTACAGACAAGATAAGCACAGACATGCACAAAACTGAGGTTTGAAAGGTGGTGCTGGCACGTTAAGTTCTGCACCTGAAGCATGAAGTTATTCGAGAAGTTAATAGTCCTCTGCATGTTTGGTCCTTAACAGTTTAAGAAAGGTTCTTGGCTTCTCATTGCTTATGGTTGAAAACTTACTTTTAAATAGAATTTTGAAACCAATTAAACATTGGTTCCTCAATGCCTTTTCAGAATACAAACATTTCCAGACTGGATGGCTGAAGGCTCTAACTGTACGTTACGATATTGCCAGGGATTGGTTCCATATCTCCATCTCTGGAATCCCAGACAGACATGAGACTGTGTGTCAGACTGGATGCTGGATCTTCTTCATCTGTACCACTCACATGGCCAGTGTGTGCACAGAAACTCTGACCTATGGTACGTGTGTGAATTCACTGTGCAGTGCCTTCAAGTAGGTCTAGATGCCCATCAATTCCAGACAAGGAGCTGTTGTTTCCGCTAGACAGGGGAGAGTGTATGGCTCCTCCACAATCAGTGTCATCGCATATAGTGCTTTGTCAGCAGGGAACTACATGAAGGAGAAAATGACCACTTGCTGAAAAGGAGCTGACTCAGGAAAGAGGGGACATTCTTAGTATACCCTGACAAAACATTTTACAAGAATTTTTCTACCCACTCAATTTATTTTTTTCCCCCATATTCCTCATGAGTAAATTATTTTGTGTGGGGGAAGCAAGACAGATGACTACAGTGGCCATGAGAGGGCAGCTAAAGGATACGTAGTACAAGTGAAGTAACAGAGCACTCCAGGAGGTGGACCGGGCAAAGCCTAAATGCTATAATTGGCTGAGGAGATTGCATGTGGTCAAGAAGCATCACTGCTGAGGTAAGAGAAAACTTGTGTGAAGGAAGGGGAAGGGAATACTGCAGTGAGAGAGTTGGATACTTGGGCTCTAGTCAAAGGGAATTTGGTGGGCAAAAAAGTGGGAGGATTTGATATGAGTAGACTTACGATAGGAGGAGATCAGTGGGAGAAGTATCTCTGCGTTACTGTCATCTGAGGTGGACCCATCTTTACCCATCAAATTGTTCATGGCCACCACCTCAACATACCCAGGATTCTTCCCATGCTGTTTCTCATTTTAGCTTGGCATCTTGCCTTATTCTTACCAAAATCTGCTACTAGAGAAGTGGCTTGTCCTCCCAACGTAGAAAATTAACTTGCTTAGAGAAAAATAATCTATATTCCTGGAGAAGTTTTCATGCGTGTGTGAAGAATCCTGAGTGTTCTCCCCTTTTCTGTAGCTACTGGCTACTCTCCATCCTTCAGAAGTTATACTTTATGTTTATCTTTTACATTTCTTTCATTTCAACAGAAATGTTAGAGAAGTGACTCCTGGGATACAGTTTTTAATTGGACCAGTTTACAAGCTAATCCCAGGCTCCCAGATGGATTATTACAAGTGCAATAGTTGGCTTGGTTTGGGATGTCAAAATGGAAAGGCTAGGCAAGATTTACAGCTTCAGGCTTAACATTGAGTTTTCCTTGAAATAAACATGAATTTGTGGGTCTATAAAACATGCCCACTTTGAGGAAACATACTGACAATTGCAGGTGGGGAGGAATTGTAATTTGACTAATGAAGAAACTCTCTGTAGCATTTAGATGTGTTTGAGTGTCACCTTTCTGCAGACAGAACCCAGCTTCATCCAAGCCTCAGAGAGAGGAAGGAAGGAGGAAGGCAGGGAAGAGGCATCCATCTACCCTATCAAGCTCTTTATGGTTTTGATAAAAGTGCATGCAGTAACTGAATCATATGCCTCCCTTTTGGTTAGATGAGTTGATAAGAGTGAAACTAATGATAAGAAAGTAAATTAAAAACAGATCAGAGATTAAATCCCTGTGGGATTTTCCTCTCTTTGATTTTGGCTGCTCCTTATAGACATCTGCTTTTGTCATCTTTTTACTTAATCCTAGGTAGCTGCAGGCTTCTAGATTTCAGGACTGGTCAGGTTTTGCTATGACTCTTGGTATCACAAATTCCTGTGTTGGAAGTTTGATGGCTTTCATTTTTGTTTGTCTCTGTAACCAAAAATCGAAAGCAATTGTTCATCTTTTTGGCTGCAGCTGCTCTAAAATGCACACACACTAGCCCAGTGTTACAGGTGGCAGTATAGATTTCTGCTATTAGAATTCACAGACTGAAGCTTGTTGTACGCACCACGTGCTCCTGTATACACCACAACTAAAGCATTTTGCTAACGATACCTGTGCCGACCTCTTAAATTTCTTAGAATGTTTCAGAACAGACATCTGTAGCAACAGGAACCTCCTTACAAACCAGACCATGTGGAAGGACTGTTACTCATCTGAGCTATGCGCACAGAGGTTTTATACTACGGAATTCAAACAGTGGTGGCTGGATATTTATTTATTAGGAAGCTGCGTATGAGTGAAGCAGCAAAAAACCCCAAAAGACATTACTTACTTCAAGCTAGTAATCTAGGCTGTTTACTTAGTGGCTCTGCTTATAAAGCCTTTTACGGGATGCCCTATCCTGTTTTAAGCTAGATGTCAGAGACAGGTGGAATAAATCGCATTCTAGGGATGCCTCTCTCTGTTGACTGTGGAAACAATCGGCGTAAACTCTGCAGCTTGCTTTTTAGACAGCTGAAGGCAGAGGCAATGGATCCATCAAACATGTATCTAGATCTTTTTGCTGGTTCAGAGGGCAAGACTGCATTTGCTTCATGGACAAGCAAGGGTGAACTTCGGCCTGCTTGCAAGACTGAACACATCCCTAATCCGTTCTGACCTCATGGATAAGCATAATGGGCTGTATTTCTCATCAGACATGTATCGCAGCAGGCAGCACATTCTTGTGAATTGTCCCAGAATACTCTCTGGGTTTGAAACTTGTTTTGTTTTATTGAATGCTGGATACGGAAATGGTCTCACTAATGCTTATGCAGGGACAGTACTACTTCTAGCTGATAATCCTCTGCTTATACAGGCAAGGATCCCCTTAGCTCTTCTAGATACAGTTCCGCATTAGGAGATTGTTTGGTCAGATTTATTATCTCATTTTCAGAAAGATTCAGAAATAATTGCTACTTTCTGAAACAGTCTCTCATCCTGTAATGAAATATATCTTCTATGAGCATAACTATTTTAAATTCTGAAATTATGCTTAAAATTCTGTATTATTTCAAACACAGGAAAAACCACCCTTCTTCTCATTTAGCATTTTTTTAATTCTAGGAACCTTGTTTGCTCATGAGATCTTAATTTCATTTAGAACTCTAAAATCCCTAAAATCAGCAGCTGAATAAACAGTTCCTTCTCCTGCAAATGTGGCATATAATTTTGTGCCTTTTGCAAGAGTTCCTGAAGGTTCCTAAGTCAGATTTGCAGCTTGGCTGTGATAAATACATACAGAAGGTACAATGTATAGGACTGAGTTCTGTGGTATTATTCACCAGGGAACTGCAGGTAGATTTTCATGTCATTTATTCCATTCATGGGCATTCATTGACCTTTCATCTATGATCTGTCACTGTAGAAGGAAAAGAGGAAAATGCCTTATCGAGGGCTATGAAATCCTTCAATCCCCTATAAAGTGCCAGTTGGATCAGATGTCACAAACAGAAAAACGATGGCTAGCCCAGCAGAGCCATCAACTTCACTAAGTAAATGTCACCAACCCAGAATCTCTATTATTATTATTATTAGATATTACATCTGCATCTTTGGCATAAGTGAACATGATGCAAGAGCTTGTAAAAATTACACAGCACCCCTTTGGTTACTGGAATAAAGAGACAGAAAAGACTTGTTGGATCTCCTACCTCAGTTTGCTGCCAGTGCAGAGAAACATGAGGGACCCTCAAGGGTAAATGGGAGCAATAATACTCACTAAGTTGACTGAAGGAATATGAATTCAATGTAGTGAAACAGCAAACGTCAGCAGACCAATCAGTTAAAATATGATGCACAAGTACCTGCAGACCTGCATGTGGAAAGTATTCTCCCTGTGCTTCTTTTAGGTCCTAATTCAGCAATGCATGTGTGGGACTGCCTTACTGCATCAGGATCAAAGACATTTAAATCACAAATGAAAAGACTGTCTACAACTAAATGCAGATGATAGATTTAGGGACACAGATTATTCTGTGATTAAGGGGCTATATGTTTTATTGATGAGTAAGAGGCATGAAAAGTGACCCTTAAAAAGTTATTTCTTCCTGCTTCTACTTCAAACAGTTGTATTTTACTTATATTTTTCTTTCATCTTATTGTTTAATGTTGGCAAAGACTAGAATGTTAATTTTAGTGTGTATAAATAATTTATTGAATAATAATATATGAAAATGAATTTGATATGCTTCTCTATATGAATGACATTCTAGTATTGAAATTTATTAATCAGCACATTCCACTCCATCAAACCTAAATTTTTTGAGGAAGAGGAGGGGAGGAGGTGGAGAGGCGGTTTGGAAAAATGCAGTTCAGTGGGCTGACTAAATCTGAATACTTGGTCTCTGAAACGCAGATATCAGTGTAATTCAAATCATACTGACAAGATACAGAACAGTTATATGCAGACATAATAACCATTTATATACCGTCAATATTAATAGCAGTGTCTGTTTGAGAATACAGTTTTAAAATTGGTACGTACAATTTTATTAAGTATAAAAAGACACCGTGCAGAGCACAATACAATATATTCCATCTTTAATTCTGGTAGTTCTCAAACTCCACCGTCTTAATTGATATTGTCACCAACGACCACTGGATAAAATTACTTCTTTGTATAAAATGAGGCTTCTCTAGATGAATTCATGCTGTTTGGTTTCAAAAATACAGTCATTTCCTTTCAATGGCTACTTACACTAATCAAACACTGTCAAGACCGTTGGCTAGCCTGCATTTGGTTTCTAACATATGCTATGATACTGCCAGTTTCCCCTGTTTTGCTTTGCCTCTCTCTGTTTGAGAATAGATCCTTCAAAATATTAATTGTTTCTGACTTTGTTCCAAGTTCACAACCAGAAAACTGGTTCAGATCATTTCTACATTCCTCACATTACTAAACTTTCACTGACATCAGCTGGAGTTTTCAACATGCAAGGACTATAGGGTTCTCTAAACTCCCTTTCTCCCCCAGTCTTTTCTAATGACGCATAGAAGGCATGCTGAAAATGATTATTTTTTAGAATTTGGGGGTTTCATTTTCCTATTTTCTTAAAAGTAGATGATGTTTATAGGCTTCCAGCTTTGCCTATTTTCTTTGGAAAAGCAGACATGTAAACTTAAGAACTTAGTTATATATTTTGTTTGCACATTCCAATTTGGTTCGATTAAAAAAAAAGTCAGAACTCTAACTTCAAATTGATTTAAATGATAATGTGCGAGTCTTAAAAGAAACAACTTATGCTTCCTCCTCCCTAAAATATATTAACATTGGACTGGAAAATAAATTAAAGAATACAGAAAAGCTGAGATTATGCTATCACAGTAATATCTGCCAAACAAAGCTTGGTCTTTTGCTAACATTAGCTTACTACATTTGCAATACATGCTAAGCAAAGACCCTACTTCTCTAACAGGTACATTCGGACAATATATATTTTATGGAATAAATATATAATATATCCAGTTATAGATTTCTGAATAGTAACTATAATAGATACAAGCAATACCTACGTTTAAAAATACAGTTCTAGGATTCCCTAACTTTACCACTAATAAAATTAAAATTGACCTAAAACTTTCTCACTCTGTTGATGCATAATAAAATATATGGAAACACCAAGAGTAAAAAGCCAATTGCTTCTACAAATGGAATACTTTATAAATATAGTAAATTGCTATTTCCAGAGGGAAAATTGAAAATTATAAACAGGAAGTTAGGTTAAAACAGCTCTACAATATATAGTACAAAGTGGCTATGAAGCATGATGTAGGAGTTTGATGTCTGTGGCAAAATTTTGAACTGATGTAGTTGTTCATTTCTGGAGATAACTGTAGAGAAAGATTCTGTCCCCAAAAGCAGCCAATCTTGATCTCCTTAAAACAAAACTTTCACTGACTAGAGAAAGCCAACTGGCCAATTTGTCAGAGTAAGGAGTGCAAGATTAGATCAAACAGAATTATTTGGAAGCCCTGGACTTCGTTTCATAGGGTTTACCTATCATGCTCTTCTCACCAGGAGTAGAGTCACAGAAGTACTATGTACCTGTGACTGCTGTGTGCTGAAAAGCCTTATCATGAAGGTACCCTCCCTATGGCTGTCTCGACTACGTTATTCTTGCACTGCACATTCTCCAGGTGAATTCTTTTTTGTGTTCCTGTAGTTGTTTCCTTTTGCTGGAATACTGAAGAACAGCTCTGGTTGCTTGATTACTGAACTCTTGAGCGAGGCTTTTTTTTCCTTGAGAATAACCTAGAATTAAAGAAACACATTTCTCAGAGCAAGCACAAGGAATCGAGGAATTAAGTTGCTGGTTGTCTCTGCCTGCCTCTCTTCCCTTTCAGTTTTAAGAAAAATCTCACATCAGTAAAAATACCTTACTTGCTAATGAAAAGATTTATGTAACTGAAAAGATGAAAACCTTCACGTGAGACTGTGCCATTTGTATGTTCGTCTCCTGCAATAACCCTATTTTATACAGAAACCCAAAACTTACTTCATGAAATACTACTGTTTATACCTCCTGCCTGACTTGAGGCCTTGAGGTGGGATTCAGATCCCACTCAGAGCCTTTGTTTGCATTAACAAGGCTGGAGTTCTGGTGGTCACAGGACGAGGGGTCTACAAGGTGGGTTTTTTCCCCCTAAATATCTACAGAGGTCAGTGTCAACAGTAGTAATGACGAAACCATCAGTGGGAGCTTCCATTTCTGACCATTTGGGGACTTTCTGAGTCACTTGTAGACTCTTACCGGTACAAACATCCTGTTATGAGATGCGGAGGGTTGGGATATAAGTCATTGGGATATGGTTCCTACTTTCATTTGGGCAAATGGAGCGTATCTATAAATTTATTCATGTCACGAACTCTCATCCATTTCAGAGAAACTGCACATATGGAGAATCTCTGTACCTCACACGCCATGTGTTTTGACTATGCTGGGAAACTTGCAAGCCTCTCAGAACCTACTGTAATATTGAATGTCAGTCAAGAGTGAATGAAATACTTCCTGACAAACTCGACATGAGAAGTAAGAACTTGTGGGTTCCCTGCAGAGGAACTACAGAGTGAGATTTGGGTTCCCTGTAGCAGGGAAGGGACCAGGAAGACTTTACTTACCAGCAGCAAATCTTGAGGTTCTGTTGCAGAGTGGTAACAGACTACTTGAAAACACATTAAACTGTGTCTAAATCTGGTAGTGTATTCTTACTTGTCACAAATGCTCTGTTTTTTAATCAAAAAATGTTCCCAGGAACTACCGACTCCTTATGCAGTCTTGTTTGCAGGTAACCCAGAGCTGCATAGCAGCTATTGATCTCGGGGTTATTAGTTGGAAATTGGCTCCAGAATTTGTTAGGGCCTTTCACCTATTTTCATAATGTGTCTTTACTGGCACAGACCATGTGGAAATGCACCAAAGAATGAGCTCTGATCATCCTTCCTGCAGTATGTGCTTGCTGGGGCCCTGAGGCCACAGCCAGCCCTGACCATCCCTGAACCCTCCCCAGGCTGCCCTCACCCTGTCTCTGGCCCAGGACCCTCAGGGCTCCCCCCACCCACCCATGGCCCAGGACCCCACATCAGCCCCCTGGGGCCGTCAGCCCCTGCCCCACTGACGCCGCAGCAGGGCCCGTCTCCAGCTCCCCATAGCCCTGCCCTGCCTGGCCAAGGGCCCTGCCAAGCAAGGCCCACCCATGGGCCCACAACCCGTCCTCAGCCCCAGGGAGGTGCCCGAGGCCTGCAGCTGGGACGGGCCCCAGCACCAGGCCCTGCCCTGATGGAACCCTGGAGCCCTGGGAGCTGCTGGCTCAGGACGGGTGCCATCAGCGGGCTTTAGGGAAGACCAATGAATCCTCTCACCTACGACATATGGTTTTGCTGTGTATTTTGCTGCTGTTGCTGCTGCTGGATGAGCAATTGTTGCTGTTGCCGGCGCCGGGCTGTTCTCAGTTTCTCGAAGCGAGCCTCCATCTCCTCCAGCACCTTGGGAGTGTAGCGTACCACCAGCTTGACGCTGTCCTTAGCCGCCTTCAGCAGCTCCACCGCCTTCTCGTGATGCTCTCCTTCCACACTCTGGGAGCAAGGAGAACAGATTTAATAAGGAAAACGCTTTGATCTAGAGCTCTGTCCTCTTTTTCATACAGAAAGGCTGTCGGGGTTTTAGGAAGTTTCCACACCTTACATTTTTCAAGGGACCATTCAGGAACAGTGTCGAGTTAACTAAGATTTATCCACTGCTGGGAATGTATTCGTTTTCATATCTTAAATAACTCAAATCTGTTTCAGGTTGCATTACAAACCTAATTTCTGTTCTGTGTGAAAAGGAGGGGAAATACTCAACAAGCTTTATGCAAACAAAAATCATGCTAAAAAAGCCCAAACCCTGCCGTAAAAACCCAAACAGTCTGTTTGCAAGGTACAAAAAAAAATATTTAAATGTTGGTAAGAAATGAAGAAATTGCAAGTTTGAAATCGCAATTCCTTTCTTACACCCCGGCCCCATTTGGATCCCGCAGGGAACGACGTGTGGTGATTAAGCAGCAGCTGAGCTGCCGGCGAAGGAGCATGCCCACTGCTCTTGGGGACAAGTTGTGTCTTAGACACTTAACGGCATTGCTCACACGTTTAACATTTATGTGATACGGGTTCTCCATTGGAAGTAAACTAGTCTTTA
Organism: Burhinus oedicnemus; assembly: GCA_008921705.1. Lineage (NCBI taxonomy): Eukaryota > Metazoa > Chordata > Aves > Charadriiformes > Burhinidae > Burhinus > Burhinus oedicnemus. Next base: position 6,686,490 of record VFFE01008014.1, on the reverse strand, counting down.
TCCAGTTAGTTGTAAGCAATCAAACACTAATAACTGAAACATTGCAAGTTCTTGCTGAAGGAATATATATATTTTCCCTCTCTTTCTGGAAAATGGTTTACAGTAAGATGATACCTGCTGTGAAATCCAAAGTATTCCCAAAGGGGTTCAAGCTCTGATTTCTATGCTAACATTGTTTGAAACAGTAAATTTCCAAAAGGGGGAGGTGACTCGGCTGTGAAAAGAGTATTTAATTTCTACCATTAAGGGGACTGACCGGAGTGCTTTTCAGGCATGTGGATTGTTCCACACCTTAAGAGAAAGGGAGAAATTTTCTAATAATGTACGATTGCCCACATGTGTTGTAGGATATATCCCAACAAACAAAAGGATCTCGGCACAGGAAAAAAAAAGACCGCACAACTGAGCTCTTCACATGGATTTCAGACCATTTAAAAAATAAGTAATTTTCTTCCCACATAAAATAAATCGAAGTTTTACTACATGCTGTGTTTTAAAACTCTTATGTATATCATGCTATTTAAAATGAAACTATAGCCACAGGCCTCCAAAGAGAAGCAGCAGCATTCAAAATATTTGAAGTTCAATTCATGCTAAAAGAATGACTTAGCATCGTTATAGCAACAGTCAGAAGAAAATTCTTTCTATTTTCATCTCTCCAATTTGACTGAGTAGCATTGTGCAAGAACAGTGAATAAGAATTGTTTCTTCTGTGGCACACTATGAGCTAGAAATAATGATTTAAACATTTCAAAAAGCAGACAATACATTTCTACGTAAATAATACAAACAACACAATTCAAACTCATTGCCTTCAACATATTAATACAAATAATTATTTCATGTCTGGGTCAACTGACTGGACTTAAGAGTTTCTGCAGAAATGTTAAGATGCTTCAAAAATATTAATGCAACTTAGAGAAATAATGAATATAATTTCAGGTGATGAAATGATTACCAGAAACAGAAAAAACTTGAAGGAAATAGACATTTGACTGTTGAAATACATGACAATGTTTTTGAACTGTATGTTCATGACATTCCTGCAGCAGGTCTCCTATTCAAAGATCTTAAAGAAAATTCATGATCTGTGATGACCAGATTTGTTAGAAATTGTGATTGAGATAAATCTGCTGAACTAACACTGCTACCCAAAAGTAATTTGGAGAAAAAAGTTTCCTTACAAACATTTGAAAAAGAGGAAATTGTTGTTGCATAAGAAACAGTGAATGTATCTCATGCTCCAAAGACAGCTAAAATAAAAAGCTACAGATACGAAATTGCTTTAATGAACAAGTCACAGATACAAATTAAAATCTCTTCCCCATGTCTCCTATCCCATAACTGCTCAATGTTAGAAGAGGTCATCACAACTAACACATACTCTAACTAGCTATCTTTTATAACTTATTGCTTTGTGACTGGCTTTGATACTTCTAAACACACTTCTCGCCTTAAGAGGAACTGTATAAAATTTGGCATTGTTTTATAATTCATTTTTTGCTTGTGAATTGTGGTCAGTATGACGTGGCATGGACATTCACAGGATATGACAGTGTACTAAGTGTTGTCATGATCAGTTTTGCTGTGGAACAGTATGAACTTAGAACGGACTATGAACAAGAATTATAAGCTCCCAAGCTACATGAAGTAGCTAAAATATTAATTTGCTTTCAAAGACTTGGATGGTTCTAACTGACATCAATAAGCAACTGTGATTCTAGCTGTTCTGTAGGGGAATAAGAAGATGGTGTACTTTAATACTTCGTACAACTTAGTAAACTGTATTTAATTCATGATTGGCCTGTTCTCTTCCCCATTTGCCTCTGGCCTTGTTCTTCCAGTTTACAGCCAATATTTTCTAATTACAAATGAAGGGTTTGACTGTTGCTATCCAGGTCAATTGAAAACTCCCATTGACTTGAATAGTAATGATACAGAATTAAGCCTAAAGCTCTGAACCATAACCAAAGAGGGGAAAATAACAAAGGTAAAGTAAAAGATAGTGCTGCTAAATATGAATCCTACTCTCCAAATGTACCTAACTCAGGTCTTAACAACTACAGTTTTCAGCTGCTGTTAATATGATTGCTATACTTGCTCTTAATGTCTTCACTGCTACTTGCACTCATATTTCCAAGGTATTACAAATGCTTCACCTGCATAGTGGTAGCTGCACAACTTAAAAAACAGAGCCTCCTGGAGTAAGAAAAAGAGCTTGTTTTGCTGTTTGAATTCTTCCACCTTGACAAACCTCTGAGACTGCTGGCGAAGAACTCCTGTGTCAGTCATATCTGTACAAGGGATTTTGCTGACTGGATTACACTGGCTGGGGACACTGTGAGGATCTGACACTCATGCTACTTAAAAACCACCCACCAAACATGGGATTTAATAAATTTGTTTAGGAATGTATACCTTTTTTTAATACATAATTTTTGATTACATATATTTATACATACTTAAGTCTGCATTTCCCTTATTGCACTGGCAGATTGCACCAAAAAAGGGACACAAAATACTGTAGAGGCAAGAACAGCTGAAAGAACTGTGGATATTGTGTGGGGAAACACCAACCATTATGTATCCAGCCTCATAGGCTTGTCGCAATTATAAAAGAAAAAAATCCCACTCTCTTTCAGACAAAAAAGAGAATCTGATTGTTACCCCACAAGTTGAGAAACTGAGAAGAGTATTTCTATTAGATATCTGTAAGCAAATGCTTGGGTGAGAAATTAGCCATTACAAACCTATTTTGTATCCTTTTCTGTATCTGACTCACACCAGGTATCTGACAAATGCAGAAGCTTTGCCAGGTATGAACAGCCACCAGCAAATGCCTTTGCTGAGCCATCTGCAGGGCTTACTGCTTTCAATTTCCTTTCTTTTAGGTGGTGTGGGACTAAAGTATGTAACAAAATCCCCAGCATAATGAGAAAACACTTTTTTTAACATCCAGCGAAACAGCTCAAGGAACAGTCATCCCAGTCATGCTGGGATAACAAATCTGGATTCTGAACACACAGCTCTAATTTTATGTTGATAATTATAAAGTTGGACAACCACCAACTTCTGAGCACAAACAAGTTACAGATATTTCATTTTCATTTCATGTTCTACTGCTGAGCCGTCTGCTGTATTGTACATACTGTATATTATTTGCTTTTCTCCAGCTAAATTGAGAGAAGCACAGAGTGAACTAGTCCCAGTGAACAATGTTAAATTTAGAGCTTTTTCCTCCTGTCTCAAGCTGTCTGCAAACAAATTACCACTTCTATAATTTTTGCCTTTTTACAAATTATATTGTATGGGCTTGATTCAGCCCAAGATTGGGGTGTGAACAGTTGCTCATAAGCATTATTTCAAGTATGCAACTGCAATTCAAACTTCAAATTCTGTTGTTTAGACTGAATGCAAAAATATTTCTGTTGCATCTCAGAATCGACTTTCCCGCGTCTACACATGATTGGGAATTTTATATTGTGGGTTTTTTTGCTACATTAACTTAACACATATTCTAGAATTTTTTTAAACAGAGTACAATGAAATAGAGGTGACAAGTCAAATTCAGTATATCTTGACATCTGAAGGTTCACCACTTTCCTCCCTGGTATTTGCCTAGATGCTGTTGACATTAAAAGGATTTTTCAAGAACCATCCATAAATTAGTGAATATAAACTCTTTTTATCTGTCTTTTTATTCAACTGTTGAAAGAAGTGTTGAACAACAACCACAAAATTATTTGATCTACTTCCAATCAGTGAAGTTCAGGCAATTGACTTATTAAATGTTCTATTGCTTTTTCCCTGAGAGTAAATAATCTTTTCAGTGGGTTTTCTTCTTTTGTTTTTTATCTGTTCTTTCTCATTGTGTACAGGGGCAAGTAAGCTTCCAGATCTATTATTTCTCTTTTGAGAACATGAAGACTCATAGAAGAAGTGGTAAAAAGTCTGTCTGAAGTGTTGCACTGATATTTTGTTTCAAGAGAAAGGGAATAGCTATTGTTGAGCGAAACAGACGACAGCATGAAAGAATGTAGAAAACAGCATTTTTTTTATTCTTTATGGGCTTGCAACAAAGAGGAAATTTAAGTTGGGAAGTCTTATATTTACGACTGGATTCAGGAATTGCTCCTACGTGCTTTTGGTGTATTTAAATACAAGGTTTCGATGGAGGTTTTGCATGAAAAGGGATTATGTTTTCATTAAGAGAAGTGTAGGGTTATATGAATGAGTATGCTTACCCTTTCAGTACTTTACATTCTCTTGTAAAAGGGAACAAAAAGCAAAATGAAAGGCAGAATTTGACCCATATCATGTAGTCAAAGCCTGATTTTTCCTCTCTATTCCAAGAGCCCTTTTATTTTTACCTCAATACTGACATTCACAGTGAAACTCCTGCAAAACACTCCACCCTGAAGTATTGACTTATGTGAAAAAATGTACCTTTTTACTGAAAATACATGCTCCCTATGTTTGTGTGTTTGTACAGCTGATTTCTCTGACAAAGTTATCACAGCTGGATGAATGTCACTGAAAGAAATCTGTAACGTACCTCCCATTGCAAATCGGCACCAAATGTGCTTACCAAATTTCTTTTGAGTTTATGTGTTCAAATGCTCTGAAGGTCACAAGGCTGCACAAGTGCCACTGAGGCATCAGTGTGCTTGGAACGGGCTGTGTGCCTCAGAGGCTATGAAGTGCAAGAACGACAAAGCCTGTTATTACGCTTTTACTGCGAGAGGGATTTGCAGAATTATCAATTAAGAAAGACATAGCTTCCTTGTAAATTAAGCATGCGGTGTGGATTTAAAATGAAGCTCTTCAAGCACCCTTCATTACAACAGAAATTGTAGTGGCACAAAGTTGTCGATGTAGCTTTGCCTCACTGCACCACAAATGCACACTGAAGGTCTCTCACAGAGCTAATTCTTTGTTTCATATGGCTGCATTTTAAATCACGATATTACAACAGCTGTGAAAAATGGAAAACCAGATGAAAATGAAAGCTCTATCAAATTTCCACATACCACTCCATTAACTGAAAGCAGCTGGTCCCCCCGTTTGAGCCCTCCATGTCTTTCTGCCACTCCTCCAGGAATGATGCGAGAAATATAAATAGGTGAATTTTGTTCCTTTCCTCCCATGACATTAAAGCCCAGGCCTTCATCAGTCTTTGGCAGCTCCACCACTCGCGGGTGTGAATGGCCTTCACTTGCAGCAAAAGCAGCAACTGTTGCCTAGAAGAAAAAGATGAGTGATTTGGCTACGTAGGGAGAACACTGACATACACTTTGTTGTTCATTTGCAGGAAGAATTCATTCCTGTGAAGACATTTCAGTATCTTATTCTGACTTTTTCTGATCATCTGAAAGCATTTTAAAAAAATTAACTTCCATGCCAATGCTTTTGAAATAAAGGAATAAGCAGAGGAACAGAGAGTTTAGGTGACTTCTCAAAGATAAGGCAGAAAGTTAGCAGCAGAGCCAGAAGTAGGCACCAGGAAGCCTGACTGTGTGGTGGTGAACACTTATGATCACTAGTGCATTTCTTCTTTGGCTTTTCACAGGGAGAAAATTTGTTACTCTGGGATAAGGTAATGTGATCTCTACCGTGTTCCTAGTTGAAATAAAGTGGATGCACTGAATTGTTAACTCTCTGCACGGCTTTCAGAGGTACAGAATTATTTATTTTATTCTTTGGGCACAGAAAAAAAATTCTAAAAGGATATTCTTATTTTAAAAAGTTGAATTCATAATCTTTATGAAATCTCTCAAACTAAATAACTCCTGGAACAGGAATATGAGTTTTTATAATATAATTGGATCAAAAGTTTTATTGAAAAATTAAATCTTAAGATAATGGATTTATAAATCAATTAGAAAAATCCTAGATTGTTAATCTTACTCTGGCAAAAAAACCCATGTAACAAACTGTAAAGCTTGCATCCAGAAAAATATTACGTCTTATACTTCATTTTTCACTACAAGTATTTTCCTACTTATAGATCTTAGTACATCATTAAATAAACATTAAGAAAATCTTTTATCCTTTTCAGCGTGTGTTTGTAGTCCAAACTGCTCAAACAATTATGCATTACGCTGATGTTTTTTGAGCATCTTTATAATGCTAATGCTTAATAGAAGCTAGTGGATGACGTGACATAATGGATCATTCTCAGTTACATGTTCTTGCACATGCAGACCTTGTCATCATGCATACATTTTATGTCAGACATGAATGCACTAGGAGAATGCAATGCAGACAGCCCAGAAATAACCAGGAAATATTGCGATATTGAAACATTGCTCTGTAACCCTGCTGTTCTATATGAATAAGAAATGAGAATGGCAAACACTAATTGGATTTCTCCCCATTTACTGTACAACATAGCAATAATTTCTATGTTTACCTGCAGTGTAGACAAATCAGGATTTCATATACACTTTTCTCTATATAGAAGCATAGACCTTACAAATTTACATTGTCCATTAACTTTCAATTAGAAGAAGGTTAAAATCAGACGAACGGCCTACAGAAAAGAACGTTCCATTTAGTAAAGGAAATACACTGCAATTTAATGTATATTAGGTTATTTGCTGGCTACTATACAGCTTGCTTCTCTAAAATACTGCAGAAATCGTTTTGTAACACACTTCCAACCTTCATCTTCTGATATACCTTTACATTAAAATCTCTTAACATAAATACATAATGGTAAGATCTTAGTTCCACTGGGATTTCAGCGAGTTTTGTCACTAATTTCACAGGAGTGGGACCATGAAAAAGTATCTCTAAAAAAATGTATGGCTTTTGCAGGTTTACTTGTTTTGCATAGCAGCCGCTATACCACCCAGAAGACAGTGTTGAGTACAAAATGATAATGGGAAAAAGAAACCCATGGTGGACCTCCCTGTTTGGAAGCATATATCTTTGTGCATGTTATGAAAATACAGAGTGTATTTCACACTGGCACACAGAACGGGTACTTTCATGGTTGTGTTAATTCCCTCAGAAAATTATCATTTTAGTAGTAGCAGCAATATAGCTGTCATGCTCTAAGGATATGAGAAAGGCAGGTCGACACAGACAAAGAGACAATATATTTTATTAAAATAGCTAATGCATCAGAAAAAATGGGCTTCCATTTGGGCGTGGATTCTCTTGATCAGGCCATTTTTGTCACTGTCCATCCTTACCACTTGCTCCGTACCTACAGTTCCCATTAGCTAAAAGTGAAATCTTGACTGTTTAGTTTCTATCTCCCAAATCATTGTGTTCTCTCTGGATGAGCTGTATGGGAAAATAGTCTATTAAGATATTGGTTGTTGCAGGCAGACTTCTACAGAACGAACCAGTAGATTTGCTTTTGCAAAGCAACTTTTCAAAAAGCATCAATTTCCATAAAATCATTCTCTTTTCTTAAGCTACAGAAGCAGCATAAAGGTTGAAATTTTCCATTATGATTGTTACCTGGGAAGTAGCACTGGTTCTAGACTCTGGGCTGCCACTGATGTCTAAATTTTCTTACAGTGTACACACGAATACCTGAAACACACACGCGCACAGTCAATTACTAGGTCACTTTGGTAACACGTATTTCAACAGTTGCACGTATCCTACCTTTGCAGTGGCCCTGGCTCGGAATTCGGGGCAGCCATTAACAGTTATGGTTTCATGCATGTATTGATACACCTAAAATATTCATGAAAATAAAATGAAATTAATTATAGAAGCAAAACAAGGACTTTATATTAACCCAGACAGGACGGTCCCTTTCCCTTACAAGACTATGTTTGATTAATGCTGTATTCATGCAATCACATAGTCAAGTGACTGCTAAACTTGTGCGTGCTTAGGTTTACAGAAAACATCAATCTGTGTTTCGCATGACACTTTGCAAACTTAACTGTACATCCTTCAGCATGATTCCCTTCTCACCTCTAGCATGCCATTTCCCAAAACCAGGACAGTTAGGTTCTACGTTATCAAAAATTGGTGTCTCCAGGCAACTGATTTGAATGCAGATGACCTGAACTGATTTGAGTGGTGTCTTAGCCTCCAAAGATGGCTTCTTTGTTCTTTGAACTTTCCTAGGAACTAAAGATTTTGGAGACTGATGTTAAAAAAATATGTAAAATACTCAGCATACAAATGCTGAAGAATGGAAGTGAAAACTAAATTTTCGAGAAAGGTCACAGTACTGGTTTCCATCAACCATAGCTAGGAATTGCAAAAAAGGCTGGCAGTCGGGTAGGTCAGACATGGGCAATGGGTAAGATTATCCTTCAGAAAGGAATTGTACATTCACATAAATGGCATAAAATCAGCATTGCCAATATGAACAACTTTCTGTTGTTTTGGTTTTTTTTTTTCTGGTATACACTCTTGGCCCACTTTCTCTGGTCCTTAACTCTCCCTTTTAAATATCTTCAGTAAAGAGAAAGAAAAAGGCTCCTTCACACTGCCTTTGTTCTTTAGAATTGTCACACTCTGAGATGAAAAATATCAAAAAATGCCTTGATACTAGCCAGTTATTTTGAAAGAAAACTTAAAAACTAAAAATATTTATATATAGCCTGGATTTTTTTTGAAAGACAAAGGTGAACGCAAACAAACAAAACATTTAATTTTCTTATAAAACCACCAAACCTATATGCCACTGATTTACTCTGGGCATTTTCTTGACCTACTTCATAAGGAATTTTGTCTTTTCATGTGCTTTTGTCTTTTCATGTCTCAGGTTGCATTCCTCAGAGAGAACCTTTGCTGGTAAAGTATGTTAGCTTTTACAGCAATCTCATTCTTAGGGTCCTTGAGGAGTGCTGATTCAATCATACTTTCCAAAATATATTTACCTTTCACTGATTTTGTGATACTTTAGCAGCAGTGCCAAAACTTCCCTCTTTGGTAATGTAAATGTTACTTTGGCAGAGAAAGTGTCAGGTCCTGAACTTAATTGACCTATAAACAACAGCTTGTCCCATTGATAGGTAAAACTTCCCCATCTCCCTGTCCCGATGACTTGTTATGCAGTATCATAATGATGTATCTCTCCCCACTGGTCCTGTTACTATAAAACCTACACACTGATGAACATATTGCTACAAACAATATGGGAATTAAGATGTGTGGCTCATTTCTGATCTCAGTGGACAGCCACAGTGGTAATCAAACACTCTTAAGTAGTATAATGGTTGGGATGACTGATCCCCAAACCTTTTTTCCGGGATATCATATACAAGGGAAAGGCAAAAAAGGAAAGGAGATAACAAATGCAATCCATTTTAGAAATCTAAAATATGCTAAACACTTTCAAAATACAGCAAAAACATTATCTGTCTTTACTATTGTCAGCACATAAGTCATTCCAGGATTTATTTCAGAAAAACTTGGGCCAGTGAAGAAAACTAAGACAAAGGGAGCACATCAAAAATTTTCCTGCTTTCTGCATTTGAAATGAAATCTTGCTTCCATTGGTAAAATTGACATTGACCTCAGTAGAGGCCAGGAATTTGCCCTTAATTTTAAAACTATGGAAAGAGAGAGCTCTTTTATAGCCTCTACAGGATCTCTGGTTTGTTCTCTCTTTATACTAGATCATGCCATCATAAAAATGGGTTGAGTCTACATACTCAGCATTATCCTGCACAGATCAGTTCAACTTTTATTGTGTTATGTCGTAGGACATAGTCTTATATAATTATATGAACAACTACTACATTATATAAGAATAATACTGTGTAGTTGCAGTAATGAATCATTAAATACTTGTTACTTCCAAACCCATATTGTACTGAACTACTGATAATGCTGTATTTTCTTGATATCTGCAGCTTCCCCTTTATCTTAAAGCTTACGAGCTGATTGTACATATCAGTTTTGCTTGCACAGCTATAAATGCTGTGGCTGGCTATAACGTCTAAAAGCATATAGTTGATTATTGAACTATTATGACATTACATTTTTTCAAAAACAGGTCACAAGATTTCAAATATAAGAACAGTTACTAGAAGTTCTTTAAAATATTAATTACTAAGGTAGAATATCACAAAAATGAGCTGACAATGATACATTCACATCATTACTGGCTCAGTTTGATGTCATGTAACTCCATATTGTCTGCATCCTACCAGTATGTAGCTAGTAGGCTTCATAATATCCAATATCATGGTAACTAATTTGTATACTGGTGAAAGAACAAACTCCCTAGTGTGTGATATGTTAAAAAAGAATCAGCTGACTCAAAAACTTCTGAAAAATACCATCAATGATGTCATATAATCCTTGTGTTCATTTGTAAATTCTCAAAGATTAAGGATTTCTGCAAATGCTGTTCTGCAAAGAGTTATCAGTGATCATAATATCTGTAGCACAGTTCTTAGGAAAAGAAGTCTTGCATGTCAAATCTCACTCTCTATACGCAACAGATGTGACCAGTCTTGAGTATCTGCTTGAGGCGTTCATAAATCTAATTCTACTATTTGACTGTTACACAATGTTTAATGTAATTTGAGCTTAAGAAGGGATAAAACACACACCTACGTGACTTAGTATTAGGTCAGTTCAACAACCAAACACAGATTAACTGTACCTGGTCCACCGAGCCCCTTAAACTCTTTGTAGGGTTCAGATCTAATCATTGCTCATTCTAGCAACGCACAAAAAGCACACTGAAGTCCATAAATAATCGTTTGCCTGTAGTCACACTAGTCCCTTTATCTATGCTGTTCTCAGCACCACCTTAGCCACAACTTGTGCACAACGAATTCGTTCTGCTGCCTCTTCTACGTACACACAACAGATAAATTGAAAACGCTCTTTGTTCTCAAACTGAATAAGGTGGCATTTAAATCCTCCCAGAGTGGAATATCACTTTTTGTTCAATCCTTTTTACATGACAAGTAATTGAAATGGTTTTATAAAATCTTTCCTTTTAGTGCCTAGCGTTACCTGTACATCTGATTGATTACATTTTTAGCAAACAGTGATTCTCCTGAATCTAACAATTTTATCCTTAAGATGTCCTTGTAAGATCTTCTTCAGATTCCCTTATTTGGACAAAATATCACTCAGTACAGAAGAAGACAAAGGTGCAGAAGTTAATTATAAATATTTGAAAAGATCCTTTAGGATATTTACTAAGGAAGTCTTTTAAAACAGTGACCTTTGTTGGCCATGACAGATGAATCATTTTGGAAGACATCATTGTGTAATATGAATGAGTTGAAGACAGACAATTAATGTATCACAGAATCACGGACTGGTTGAGGTTGGAAGGGACTTCTGGATGTCATCTCATCCAACCCCCTGCTCAGGCAGGGCCACCTAGAGCTGGTTGCCCAGGACAGTATCTAGGCGGTTACTATATGTTACCAACTTGAAAAAGAGCTGCATGTCTGTTTTTGTATGTAAAGCTATTTCTTTTTACAGAGTCTAAAAGACTACATGGCTGTTTAGTAACACTATGTGCTGACAGACTCCATACACAGTCTGATGGTCTAGTGCCTAGGGAAAAGAGTTTCCACAATTCATTAATAATAGAGATTAAATTACAGGTGAAATGTCAATGTTTCAAGACACAAAGCTGCAGCTGTAAGGTAAACGGTAGTGTTTCAGATAATTTTCCCCCACAGCGATCACTACCAAGATTGTCAGTGTCTGTACGCTGTCATCGCGTAAAAACGTGCTGCAGACAGGGGTTTGTTCACACAGCTCTCATTTGTGCTGTGGAGCTAGACGTACTCGGCTTTGTTTTCTCTTTCCTGTGGAGCACAGAATACAACACTTCCAACAAGAAATACTCCTGAAAACACTAATATAGATCTCAGACTTTTTCAGCTTCTGCAGGTAGTCTCCTCAGACACCATAATCTAAAGTTATTGTCCCACAGCACTCAAAAAATACAAAAAGAGTGAGGCAGGAAAATTACAACTAGAAAATCTGAACTTGGAAGTGAATCCTCCTTGTACTGTGGCAGCTCTTGCTGGCACAGAGAAATGTACATTTTATTACTTCTCCCAGCAGGAGCTGTAGTTGAGTCAGATGCAGCAGGTATTATTGTTATGACGATGGTCCTCATCCCCACGCATTCAGCTGGGAGGCAAAGCGGCTAGTTTAGCATTACTGAAGCATGTGAAGGTGGGGCGGCCTTACAGGTACTTTTGGAGCTAGCTTCTTAACAGAAATTACTCCACACGGACTCATAACAAAGCAGCATGTACCGGGCTGGCCTATTTAAGTTAATGCAAAGCTTTAGGAGGAGGTCCAGCAATAACAGTGCACTTAGCAGCCTGTTTTATAAAGGTGGCTAGGAGCAGCATTCTGTTTACAGCCTGAATGATGCAGCATTTCTGCTGAATCCTTCAAGTTACAATTTAATTAAACAGATTTTGTTCCATTAACTTCTGTAAGAGGTATTCTGTGCTTCCTCCCCTGATGAAATATTATGTAATTCTAAGTGCAACTGTACCTACAATAATGATGCTCAACAGACGTTAGGACAACTCGGTCTAAACATCAGAAGGGAAGAGCTGTAAGGCAGAAATCATTTTACAGCAATGAAGAAGTGTTTAAAAAAACCCAAAACCAAAACCCAAGACAGAGTACATTGCAATCTAAAACTGTGAAACAGCAGGCCCAGATCAATTTTCCTGAGATTTATAAGTGAGGAAGTAACCTTTTTGACAACCTTGGGGGTTTCTTAGTACATGAGATAACATATGTAGCAAGTAGTAATCAGCTGTGTTTCCACTGTGCCTGTAGTATGATAATATACAAAAAGACATAAAACTCTTCCTTCAAGAAGTCACAACTTAAGTAAGTGCCATAGGTAAGCAGGTTAAAGGGTGGAATGAAGAAGCAACCTGCAAAGAAATCGATAAGCGATGTTTAACACATATATTGGCATAATCTGAGTTTAGTTTCTTTAGTTTGTCTGCCATATTATTTATTGGTTCAATGTAGAAAAGAATTGTGTATCTGTTTTTGGAAGAAGGCTTTCAAGCAAGGGAAGACAGGAGCCTGACAGACACTACAGGGGGGAGAGTTAGCGTGAGAATAACCAGTGCAAGAAAGACATAACTGGTTTCATTGCACTTAGGTAGTCATGTCAATGGAACAGTATACATGTGTGCATCCTTGCAGAACTGAGGCTAAGCAATAAAAGAGAAATTATTATTTACTTACACCTCAGTATGATGTTTCTGCCATCAACTACGCTGGATCCCTGCCCTCCTAATTGCCTTCATTTTTCAGACAGGATGAAGTAAATATTTCTCCCTTCTAAGACGTCAAGTGGAAAGGAGTATCTCAGTCAGTCTTTTAACATGGTGAGAAGAGCTCATGTCTGTGTGTGTGCTTTATTCAGCATAGCTGCTGGCCTCTCTTGTCTCCTCTTCCCTAAATCTGCACCTGATTCTCAGAGCTTCAGCCTCCTTCTGACCTAAGCGGTGATACCCGTGTATCATCTCATTTGCTGTGCAGGGGCCGGTCCTTGGGGCAGGAGGATGCCTGCTCTTGTGACAAGGAGAAGTTACAGTGCAAAGGTGCACTGGAGAGTTGCTGACCTCCACTGTGGTGCCTGTGAATGTCTTGTGTCATGGTTTGAGCCGGACTGGCCACTGAGACGGATGACAGATGCTCTCCCCCACCTCTCTTTTCAAGGAGAGGCTGGAGAGAGACAAAGAGGCTTATGAGTTTAGAGGGAACTGAACTACTTTAATGAAAATATTAATAATAGAATAAAAAGAAAATAACAAAATATATACAAAATTGTATCAAGCTCCCAGGATGATGATCATGTCCCCAGCAGGCACTGGGGAAGTCCCAGACTGGACTCAGTGACGGACAGGAACTGGGTTCCACATCTGGATTCAGGATCGGGATCAAAGGCAGACGCAGAGACAGAGTCCTCCTCGGATACCGACCATTGAAGAAAGAGGGCTGACCCTTTGATCCCGCAGCTTTTACACTGAGCATGAGGCAGATGGGTTGGTCAGTTTGGGGTCACCTGTCCTGTCCACTCCTCCCTGCAGGTGTGACCCCTCTACGCTTTTCTGCTTCTGACACTCCAACGGGGCAAATAACAAAGTTGGCTGCCCTTGGGTGTTATAGCAATAAGCGTAAGCAAGAGCTTCTCTGCATTCCATTCCTTGGCATCAACTATAAACATGGGTCTGATCCCTCTGAGAGCAAACAGTTTCTGCACAGTATGCTGTTAATTTCAGCAGTTAGAAGAGGCCTAGCTAAAAAGAAAAATTACTGAACAGAAAATTAGTTCTGTTTTTCCTCAAACCTGGACATTTTATTTCTGAGGGCAGACTTCCACCTGCAGCACAAATGAGTTGTGCCTTTTCCCCCGCTTCTACTTTCTTTAGATAATTTTTACCTGTTCACATTCTGTTTGGCATTTTTTCCTTCCCCACAACCTCTTGCCTGTATTTTCCAATCTAAATCCAAGATATTTATGCCTATGGAAGGGAATGCATTGGTTGGTATGCCTGGACAGACCATCCCAGAGCTGTACGTTAGCACTCAATTCAGGTCATACTTCTACCACATCAGTGGGCAAGGACATTTTAAATGCTACAAAGATCAAGAGGGACTTTGGTCACCCTTAACCTCTTGTACACCATAAAACATGGAACCTCATCCGGTCATTTCTTCACCGATCATAATTTTTGCTTGAACTACAGAGCCTTTAGAAAGGTTTGTGAATTTCAAGCCTCCAGCTTGTTCAGGAAATTGGTCAACTAGTTAAGACATTTCCATTAAAAATGGATTATTTCTAAGCTAAATTTGTTTAATTTCAAGTTATAACTGTTGGATGTAATTGGGTCTTTTTCATCTCTTTTGGTAATCTTTCCTTCTTCTCCACCAGAAGTATTTGTAGGTCTTTGTCTTATTTTGGATATCTATGCCCTTTATGATAGGTTTGTTGAGATTTAAAACAGTGTTTGCTTTTCTACAAAATAACCCACAAACCAATCTAATTGTCCATTTAAGATGATATCTGAACAGATGAGCACATAAAAGGAGGAAAACAAGTCCAACACAGCCAGCAGCATATGTACGCAGTGTGGATGTATGCACCCTACCAGACCACCCTTCCTCTTTCATAATGACTTTTACCTCTGTAACCTTACTTAAGCTCAAAACCAATGTAATGGAGTGCTTCCATTCAGCCACAAACCTGTGATAGCTCCATGAAAATGGAAAATCTCTAGTGATGGTGTGTTTACCTTTAGTTTTGTATTTCTTGAATATCAAGTGGAATTTCTGGCTTTGTGCCCGTGTTCTGCTTTTTTCAATTATCTCATGTGATAAACATGCTCAGGAAAGCATGGCTACATCATAAAAGCATGTTTTCTCCACCAGAGCTACAGCCTCTAGCTAAGATAATGTACTAAAAATGGTCATATATCAGTCCAGAAGACAGTAGTTCCGCGGGGAAGTTGAAAGCAGGCTGATTTTCTTTTCTATCTAAGTTGACTCACAAAAAAAATTAGCATTGTTCTTTCATTGTGTTAATAGCTACTTTTATCTTTGGTAGTTAATTAAAAAAATGGGGAAGGGAGTATTCCGGATGACTGAAGAGAACTTGACAAGACTCTCTTTCTAAATCGCAGTCTTCGCAGAGGACACTGACAACCTCAGAAAACCACTGGCTGTGGAAGAACACGAGGGATGCCACCTACACACATTGCAGCTTCAAGGTTATGATAAACTTATATTCTTCTTAAATGTGATTGTTTGAGCGAATGAATCACAAAGGCTCATTTTGTTATGGGTTTGATTAATCCTGACAGAAGCAGAATTAGGCAATCTCACACCCATGTTCACAGTGTATACTGTACACCAACTTCATTCTGTCTCTGAGAGCAAGTGACAAAAGGTCTTCTTTTGTCAATGTCAAAAGGACAAGTCAATGGATGCCTATGAATACGGTGAAGTTGAAATGGTTGAAAAGTACCTTTGAGGGAAAGGCATGCGAGATATTACAGGGCTTAACTGCAAGAACCAAAAAATCTTTATTACGTAAGTTATTTCCTGCAGCTACTGAATTTGGACAACTTGTAGAAAAAGCTGCTTTGTGACAACTAGTCTGTATTAATGAGCTATTTATATCTGACAGAATGTGGTCATTCAAGGTTGCTGGCACTCTGAATATTTTTACATGATAAGCTTTCATTAGCCTGTGAGTAGTTGCATGTTTGCATCGGGAAAACTGTGTCTATTTTCAAAACCTAACATCTGTATCATTTTCACAATTATCATAACAATCCCTTTCCATGAAGTAACACTGCATGGATGTTGCCACATGCAGTAGGGATGCTAACCCATTAAAGAGCTCAAGCCTGTAAATGAAACTCAGTGTCGTTTAACAACCTGAGGAGATGAGACAGTTTTAATTTCAGAACATGTGGAAAAAATATTATGAATGTTGCCTTTTACATTTTCATACAGGATATTTTATTTAAGTTTCCTTCTTTGGGGGGCAGGGTTATGGAGGAAACTAGGTCAGTTTTACCAAAGTGAAAAAACCAATCCGAATCTTGATGCATTATTAAGGTGTCCTTAGGCAGTAGGAAAAAACCAGCACAGGCCTGAAACACTGTTAAAAATAAATGGAGTATAATCACCGTAAGCGTATAATACTTTAGTTTAGGGTGGAACACTTCATGGAGGCTCCACTTAAAATGCCAAGATATTACTTGCTCTGGCATTTTTCATTTTTTGTGTGGAAAAGGGTGGCGCTCACTCTGCTCTGACAGTATCTGTGTTGCTGTCTGAAAGCTGAACCACGTTTTGGTCCCTGAGTTCTTGCCATATGAGGCTGCGCCTGTCCAAGAAACAACCCAACAGGGGTTACATGCTGAGGCCAGAATCTCTTCCCTCCCTTCTGTGTGAGCAGAAGAACATAGCAGATGTACCAGGAAATGCATGCTGTCACATCCTCTGCACACATTGGATGAGTCAGTTGAAACACTCCTGGTGTTGCTGTTAGGACACACAAGACCTCTGTGTACCCCCTCTTCTTCCATCCAATGTCGATTCTGTCTGAAAACATCACTCTGACACTGCAAAGTCAATAGGAATTTGCTTGGCACGCTCTTAAGAATAATGAAAAACAGACTTTTATTTGCAAATAAAAATTACTTATATGAGGAACAATAAAAATATGATTGGGTCATTTAGTTTATTTCATGTCCCTTACACACTGTTCTATACTCTGCTCTAAGTCAATTGCAACTATGATCTGGTGTCTTTGAAGACCGTGTCACAGGTGTCTCAGAAATTGTATGCTTTGCAATCTCTAAACCTTAGCAAAATACTGTCCTAGAAGCCTCTTTTGCTGCTTCTGCTGCAACATACAGGGATCAAAAGAAACAGCAACATGTGCGATTAGTTAATTCCCGTAAGACCACTTGGTATTCATAGCTTATAATTTAAAACTCTCTCTCTCTCTCTTAGACCTTACTGCCAGTTACTTCTGAGTTCAAAAATACATCAAGCATTAAAAAATACTAATTTCCTCCATTTTATCAATAAGTCTGTATATGCTGTTGGGGCTGCTGCATGCAATTCAAAACTTTAACAGGTTTGGCAAAACCTTGCCAAAATCAGCACCTGGATGAGACATGAAATAACCTGAGCCCATCATGCAAGTTCAGCTCAAGTGTTCCTATTGAACTGAGAAGGCAGGGAGAAGGAAGGAAACTGCTGATGTTACTTGTTTTAAATACCAACAAAAAATGTAGCTAAAATGGAGTTTAAAAACAGTTTCACAATTTCTTTTCTTTTCTGAAGGCACAATTAAAAAATGGAGATGAGCAGCATTTCTCAGGAGTCTCATCAGTGACATCAGTTAAGCAGAAGCAGGAGGATATGGAGGCTCCATCAAGGCAGAAACAGTGGTGCAGTGGCTTCCAACAACCTGTCAGCATAAATATTCCTCGGTAGTTCACCTGGCTGCTGATTTCTCTCAAGACGAAGAAGCAGGTTTGAGATGAACTGCAGCAGAGGCTATTCTGTTTATCCTTAAGAGTTTTATGTAAGCAAATATATTGCAACAATAAACTGAAAGGATAATGTGAGGAAAACAAAAAAATGCTGAGATGCACCACCCATGTTGCACTGGAGTCACCTTCTGCAGCATACGCAACTGCAGCCATGTGCAGAACGAAGAACATCACCTGAGCACCACTCCCCAGAGAGTTTTAGTAAATATGGTACAGCAATCCAGATAAACTGTGATATGAACAAGATATGTCACTGCTTTGCTTCTGTACATTGCAGGACTCTTGCAGCATTAAAATATTTACCCTTTGTGAAAGGCGCAACTACGCAAGCAGAGCACAAGTATGAGTAGATACACAGCCATCATCTGACTCTGAAAATTGATCTTTAATCAAAACCAATGGGAGAAAGCACTGATTAAAGACCAGTGATATGGTCTGGCCCCAGATTCTGGGATACTACATCTGTGAAATCAATGCATTTAGCTCTAGGCAGCTAAAAAAAATGTGACAACAGCAGCTGTTTTAAATCTCCTGCAGTGAAGTCATGGAAGTCGTAGGGACTTAGTAATTGCACAGAAGCTTAATAATGCCTTCTCTCAGATAATGCTTGGGCAGCTTGGTAAATTCATATAATTGCCATTAATGAAGGCCATCTGCTGAGTGACAAGGTAATCATTCTAAAAATTCTCATTCATGCCATCCAGGGCTGCCAGCAACAGAGTAATGCTTCCATCATTTACGGTAAAGTGGTAAATGAAACTTCATTGTTTTTCAAAATTTGTGTAAATTCTGGTTACATTCACTCTAAAAAATAGCACATATTTGAACACAGTAGTGTAATTTAAAAGAATATGCTGTGTTTACTGCTAACTTAAGCTTTTCACTGAACTTTCTAAATGCCTAATACAGCATGGTGAAGCAGGCAGCCCATCTTTTTAAATTTGATTTTTTTCCTGCCCTAATTTACATACATTACAAATCCTTCTCTCAACTCATCATTATAGATACAGTACTTGTAACCAGAAGAGGGAAAGCAAAACTCTGTAAAACATGAAAATATTACTACTTTGCCATACCATTATCTTTCAATGAAGTAAAGTAATGCCGTTTCCAAACAGTGATTAAGGTATTTATTTAGTGGAAAATTTTATCACTATGTTATACGGCATTTCATTGCTGGGACTCTGGTAACGGAAAAGGGATGGAAAGGTACAGAAGGTTCTTGCAAATGCTACACAGTCCCAGAATTGAGCCCCAGCTGTACTGGTTCAACTGACATTATAACCCACCCCAATATCCAAAAAAAGAGAAAATGCTGAAACTTTATAATTAGCATCCAGGAATGCAAAATCTAATGAAAAGGTACAAATCAATTAATGCATAAGCATGTGAAAATCTGAATGAATTTGGTTAATTTGCACAATTCCGTATTTGTTGCTGCATGAGTGCTACTGCTAAATTAATGGTGCAGTAATTCTGAATAAGCTATCCGGAATTCCAGAACAAGGTATAACAAGGTATCAGATTAGCCTAAGGAGAACTTTGCTTCCCAGCCAGTCTAAGGGGGCATCATGCTAATACAACCATACTGCTTTTATGACCTGAGTTACAAATCCGAGCTGATAAATCTTGCTCGCTTTACTCATATGAGTTGTCCTATTGCCCTTTTGTTTACTGATTGCCTAATAAGTAAGTCCAACATACCACTTTTGCTTAATCCTGACCAACACTTCTATGTGAATGGGTAAATGTGACAGGAGGGGACTTCACATGTCAGGCTTCCTACTGAGCCTTCATCATAGTTCTGTGCTGTGAATTACAGCAGTAATTCTTCTCCATACATATACGTATTTTTTTTTCCCCTGAAGTTGCATCTTCTAATTTAAAGACTTCAAAAGCTGGGCTCGCCCTGTGGAGATGAGAGACTGACTGGAATTTTATTTCTCCTCCTCTAACAAATATTCAGCTCCCAGTGAACAGAAAGAGCAACTCGGGGCAGGATTTGAATTTTGGGGCTGCCCTTAGCGCCAACCAAGAAGATTTGGCCTGATGAACCTCTACTTTTATCAGGAATGGGATTCATCATGCAGAGAACAATGAAATTCTGCTTTCAGAGGCTAAGTCTGGGAGGTGGAGGAACAGCACTGTATTGCAAACTGATCAAACAAATCTTGGGATTCTTGAAAAATAACAAAACCAGGACTTTAAATGACTCCTACATTAAAATCCCAAATGAGTAATTTTAATAAAAGAATTCATGACAAGTTTCACCTGCATCTGGTAATACCCAGACTGTTATATTTAGTACAGCCCTTTAAAATACAGTACACCACCGTACTGGGATAACCAAAGTGAACAGCTAAGGGTTCCAGCCAGCCTCCTGCTGTCAAACACTGCATCACAGTCATGTAATGAGCACAGTATCACCAGACTCAGCTTTCACCACCCAGCAGCCTTCTTCTAGTTCCCTAATATTTGCAAAGACACATATCAGGGTTAATAATGAAAAGCGCAGGTAGGCAGCTTGAAGAAGTGAGCAGATAATAACGTTGCGTATCAGCAGCACTGGGATTCCAGGCATCCAGATTGCTAGGGCATGAAAATTATTAATTAAAGGAAATCATTCCAATATACTGACTAGGCTTGTTGAACTATCCTACTTAGCATATAGGGCAATGATGTTTTTAATATTATATAACATAATCAAATATATCTCTAAAGCAACTGGGGGACATTCAGACCTTATCAGAAATAAGTCAGTGTTCTGCCACTGCCATTGTTTTTGTCTGTAAGTCACTAGTGGTCTTTAAATGTCCAGGATGCTCTGTCCACAGGATAATTTTACAGTTAAGTTCAAAAGTTTTAAACTACTGAAGTAGAAACTGAACTATCTTCAAAGACAACATGCTGTTCCACAGACTAATTTCATACAAAACAGTAGAGTATTTTGTGTTGACTGCTCTCCTTTTAAGAAACGATTGTCAGTGACCCAGTCCTGAAAAAGTGCTCTTCTGTGATGACCTGATATTTGGTGACAGTCAGATAACAGAATGTAATAATGGTTATTTTCCTGTGTCTTTCTGATGTCATTACTTTTGGTACTGATAAATGTTTCGCCATAGGTATTTACCAGTCAGATTTTCTTTTAAATAATATCCACGCAGAAAAACATTAGATTTAATCTTGAAATGGAAAATGGAGTAGCGAAGGAAGGCTAGGAGGAAAGTGAGATACACCTGAATTTTATACTACTCTTTAACATACACAAATAGAAACTTGAGAATCAACCTGAAAGTAAACTTCTGCTCATCAGGAGACGCATGGGTTTATCAAGCTGTATCGTTACTCTCCTGGCGTTTCAGCACCAACTACCAGATATTAACAGTAAATGAAATTCCCAAAATCTGCTAAGGTATGTCATGGCTTTGGCTGGGATGGCGTTAACTTTCTCACTAGCAGCTGGTATAGTGGTATGTTTTGGATTTGGGATGAGAATAGTGCTGGTAGCGCACTAATGGTTTTGGTTGTGGCTAAGCACTCAAGGCCTTTTCTGCTCCTCACACCGCCCCACCAGTGAGCAGGCTGGGAGTGCACAAGAAGCTGGGAGGAGACACAGCCAGGACAGCTGACCCCAGCTGACCAAAGGAATTTTCCATGTCATATGACATCATGCTCAGTATATAAAGCTGGGTGAAGAAGGAAGGGAGGGGCACGTTTGGAGTTATGGCATTTGTCTTCCCAAGTAACTGTTACGCGTGATGGAGCCCTGCTTTCCTGGAGATGGCTGAACACCTGCCTGCCAATGGGAAGTAGTGGATGAATTCCTTGTTTTGCTTTGCTTGCGTGTGCAGCTTTTGCTCTACCTATTAAACTGTCTTTATCTCAACCCACGAGTTTTTTCTTAGTTTTACTCTTCTGATTCTCTCCTCCATCCCAACTAGGGGATGTCAGCGAGCAGCTGCGTGGTCCAAGTTGCTGGCTGGGGTTAAACCATGACAGTATGCCACATTTTCTTGTTGATGATTTACTGTGTTTTGCTCAACTGTTTATTCTATCTTCTGTGCCTACAGATATTCAATGTTTCTTTCCAGACCAGAAGTTCACCTTATATTACAGTTCTCATATCTTCCTTTTTACTGACAGCAATTAAAGTCACTTTATCAATTCAGGTTGCCTAGTTTTATGTTCCACGTGAATATACCTTCTCAGTAGTTCAATTATGCATTCACTTTTGTAGCCTTGCCCATCAGCTATTCCAGTAACCCCCTGGGAATCAGAAGATTATAACACAGCAACAGCTTTGAATACATGGCAAAAACACATGGAAAAGTAAAGGACTTAATGGTATAATGGACAAGATTTATGCATCTTTTGCCAGGTGACAAAACTATAGAAGGCTAATTAATCTTCACGTAGCTAGGGAGCTTTTGAAACAAGTAATTTTAAAATGCAATTATTTTTTTTTTCAAAATTCAATTTTAATGTGACCAGACTTTGGTTAACTCGTTTTCTGGTTTGGGGTCTTCAGGTGAAAAGGAAATACTGAGGCCATTACATAATTAACTTATTTCCATTATTTCCAGAGCTAATACATATTCTTGTCTAGTGCCAGACAGAATATTTCAGTTGGTGGTACTTATATTTAGCTAAGCGAGAACAATTAATCTCCATTTCCTTACATAGCATCCTAGAAAAATGCCAAAGTACTTATATTTAAATTTCATTCAGTCAGTCGCTTCAAAAAGATTTTATTTCTATGGGATATTAGTGCAGGGATTTGAACTAGCAGGTTGATTTGCTAAATAAGTTCCCATAAATACAATTCATTACAGCCCTTTAACAGATTCCTACACATTAGATTGGAACGTATGTCACCTAATAAAACACCTCATACTTTTAAAGGCTACTTGATCATAAAAGTGATCTCCTGCTTCTGTAGTTAAAGAATTCCTACTTATAGAAGGGACAAATCACATTCAATCAATACTATGTGGATTATATCTTATCTTTGATCATTTTACCTGCATTCAGCCCAATACTGAGCTTCCCTGGGACATACTTTAACAATCAAACCCACTGAACAGTTAAGTGTCTGTAAATTCTTAGACTGGAAAAAAAAATGTTTATTTTCCAAAGCTCCTCCATTATGGAGTTTATAGGACTACAGGAGTCAGCCTTAACATCTTTTACTAGATTTTCTGATGAAAGTTAGGCTCAGATCTTGCCTTATGCAATGAACACACCACACTGCACATCTGAATCTCTGCATACATATAATAAGCAGCCTCTTCCAGAATTTGCATACTAATACAAAGCCTGCCACTGCTCCTCATCGCATTTCGATTACTCCTACCTACTGCTCACACCCAGTCTGCCTCACTGCTTTCTGCAGGAAGGCTCTTGTATTCTGAACAACTCCCACTTTTCTTGTTACTTCCAATTGACTGCCATGTCTTCTTTTGTAAAGGTCAGCAACTTTTCTCCTCTAGTCTATGTAGGTGCTAACAGAGGGAATTAAAAGCTAGTCACCAAACTCTCATGTTTGGCACTCAGGATAAGAGAAGATAAACAGTGGGAGGGAGCATTTGCACGGAGATATCTGTCTAGCCTCAGCTATCTCAAGCTCAAATACGCTCAGAAAAGACTGTGCAGGTCAATAACGTAGCTATCAGTCTTTCATAAACTCCAGTGTACATGAAGGACATGCAAGAAGGGCATCCCTCACTAACGGCAAGACGCAGCTCAGATATCCTCCACACCCTTGCTGCAGTGCTTGGAGATGTCTAACAATGTAACACAGCCCAAATATTCCATGCTTTTCTTATTAGTTTTTTTAAAAAACAGGACAAATTATTTTCTGCAATTTTCCAACAACTCTTCAATTGGTGGAAAAAAAGAGAATTACAATCTAAACATTTGCCAAGGGCTTAACGTAAGCAACTGAAAAGAGGAGCCACATGTTGAACAACCTTAAGTACTATCAATGTATATATGTCAATTCTTCCACTCTCCCTAAATGAAAAGATTTGTTACTGGGCCTTTTATATTGAAGATTTCTTCTAAGAAAAGATTTACATACATAGTGATTGTCCAGGTTTGAGGCCTGTCATGATGAATGGCATTAATAATTTTTTTGCGTGTAGAAATTTTGTTCTCATATTGTGATATATTAGATAGATAGGTTATATTTTATATATTACATATTAAATATGTAAAAAGAAATAAATGTTTTTGTTTATGAAGCTTGTAGAACAGATCTAACTGCTCATTCATCATCACTCAATTCTTGTGTAACGAGTAGCTCCAGGCTTCTTAAAGTGACTATTATTTGATTGTAAGAATCTAACAATAATTAGATAGTCTGTCATGTGCAGGTTGTCTTTACACAACACTCTATAAAGACCTTTTGTGCCACTAAGATGATTTTGTCAAAATCTACTGTCAGTTCACTGACCTAAGAGTGCATTTGTCTAAGCCATTTTTCTGCTTCCTAGGCTCTGTACCTGTTTCAACAAGCTTTTTGTTTGCTTCTGCTAAGACTGTTTTCCGGAGATGAGTATAAATTTGATAACATTTCACTGATGAAGCTGCAAAGATTTAAAGTTGCCTTTAACAACTGGAGTACCAGGCTCTGCTATCTGAAAAAAAAAACCCCAACCAACCCCACAACTTTTCAATGCTCTGTGGTCAATTAAAGAAGCATTTAGTTGGTTAAATGAAAGGACTAGTCAGAATATCGGCTTTTCAGGGTAAATACTGCCACTATTTATTTTCATGGAACACTATTCCTTTTAAAAAGCCTTGAAAACTGCCATTTAATTAAGTGGAAGCCTCTCTCTGTTTCTCACATTGAAGAATATATTCCATAAAACAATTGCATTTTGCTTATTAACCTAATGTCTGTTCCTCTCTTTCTTCCTTCCAGCCACCCAGCAGTCCACTCAATCAATGCGCTGCTGTTGCCTAGTTATCAGTAGTTCAATCCTGCTACCATTGCAGGAACATTAGATTCCCCATTGATTTCAGTGAGGGAGGATTAGTTCCAGGCAGCAGACAGATAAAGTAAAACAGAAGTTCTTACAGATTTTCTGCTGAAAAGATGTTGCCTTCATTAGGGCATTTAGATCTGCTTCTGTTTGGCAGGCTAACAGCACCCAGTCGAGTAGGTAAGAAGTCTGACATAATGTTGTATTAATTTGTGGTTTCTGTCTAAGAAACTTCTAACAGAAGTATTTGTAATTTAACTAAATAAGATACTGCTTGTATGCATGTAGGAAGAGGGGTGCTTCTTCTCTAGCTTGACTAGAAGGAAACAATCATCATTTATCTACTGTTGGGCAGAGCTTAGGAAGGCCCTGACCGTGGCTGGCAGGGTAACGATCACAGTTCTCAGCAATCTGACAAGGATTTCTGACACGTGGAGCAAGGTCCGCTGGGACCTGACCACTGACTTCAATGGCAAGATTCTTGTCAGCTTCACTTAACTTCAGTACCTGCACTGGTTGTGTCTCACTGCAATCTGATTTTATCAGCACATCCCCTATCACACACCTGCACTCAAAGGAGAGGCATTTAGGCTTGCACTGACCCAACCTGGCATGTCCCCATATCCCAGCACAGTGCTGTACAGGTTAGCACAGACTCTGAAACAGCATGAGCGGAATACTAAAGTACTAATTAATCACTCTTTCTCCTTAGCAAGGCTAATTGCCTCAGGCTTGATGCCTTGCTGACGCAACTGTTCTGTGTCTGCTTTTCAGTAACTTCAGCATTCTGCATAGTAGCAGACAGCTACAGACACATCTCACATCCGTCATCCTCTATACAGGGTAATCCTGCTTCTCCAGCACTGAAAGGCAAATATACTTTTCTTTTCAGGGATGTTATTCTGAGAAATAACTAAAAATCTCAATTCATACCTCTCTGATAGCTGTACAAAACTCACTCTGCAGCACCTTCTTTAGGGACTGTAGCTTATGTACTGGTACCTCTCCAGATTCTTGCAGTTTCTCCAGTAACTCGATTGCTCTTGCAACATCTGAGTGGGGAGAAAAAAAGGAATACAGGTCAGTATAAACAGTGACTAATAAGCAACTAAAAGGGGCACACTGATGGTTGCTTTAAATTTAAAATCAGCTTTACCAATACATACTGTATTAACCTTGTGTTATACCAGCCTCAGCTAGTTAACACCACTGCTATTCAGAGATTCAAATCCCAAAGTATGGACAAACTGCACACGTACACGTGCAATAGACACACAGAGAGGTTCAGTCTTATTTGCAAACATTCTTTGGAACAAAGCTACCAGTTCAAAGCGGCTAATCCATATTAGCAGATCTAAAATATTTCTTACTTTCTGCATAAGAGAAAGTAGCACAGGAACAGTATGGGGCCTACTTTCAGAAAGTCTGAAAGAATGAAGCTGAGTCCTTATGCAAGCACCCTCAGGATGACAACACCTAAGA
Organism: Burhinus oedicnemus; assembly: GCA_008921705.1. Lineage (NCBI taxonomy): Eukaryota > Metazoa > Chordata > Aves > Charadriiformes > Burhinidae > Burhinus > Burhinus oedicnemus. The sequence goes on along the minus strand of VFFE01008014.1, from coordinate 6,659,999 downwards.
AAAATATTTCAACTTCTCATAAATCTACATCTAAATATCAACAAGTGATGAAGAAAGTCTTCTAGAGACAAGTAAAGTCTGCTAGGGAAGTATGGAAAGTCTGCCAGGGAAGAGTAAATATGTAAGGCTCTTATCTAGGTCTCCAAAGACCTGATCTGCCACACAAAACCTGTATGACCCACAGAAATACACGGAACAATATTTTTGGTGGCATGAATCCTCCTTAAGCACCTCTGTATTGTCAAGGGAAAGACTGAAGCGTCTCTGAAGAACAGTCCAAAGGGCTTAAGAGTGTAGCCACTTTAAGTGGTGAGTGAGAACCTGGTCCAGTCGAACACTGTCCACGCCCTCAGTCTCACAGTATTTTTCCTCTGTAACAACTAGTTCCTAATTTAAACAGTTATTACTAAGATAGATATTAAAAAAATGCCAACCTATGAGATGCCCAATGATCCTTTATGTCTGGGGACACAGAGGCACAAGAAAATAGTGGCCAGTCTCATGGAGGCTAGCCTAGTCAAGCAAGGGACACGCTGACTCACACACAGGAGTGAACTAAGCGATATACATCCTGGTCAGTCTTCAGGATGGTACAGCTTAATAGAGAGATTTCTCCTGCTGTGTCATTTAATGCTGTCTTTCAGATCTTCCTGTAAATTTGCTCATACAGTTGAACCTGGCTATGCTGTTGTCTTGACTGTGTCATCATTCTCACATCTTCTAGCATCTCTTGCATAGCTACCAGAGCCACTACTGGCCAGTTACACCACTCTACTAAAAATAGGTCTGTATCCTAGTGATGACATGAATGCATAGTACTAAAAGATAAAACAATATTTAAGGCATTTTAATTCTGCACTTTCACTGCACTAAAAAGAAACAAACACCCTCCCCCCAACCACACAACTCCAAAATGACTACAATGGCTAGAAGCAACCTTATATAATTCTCCTTTCTGTTGACAAAGATTGTACTGTTTGTGACTGGGAGATTATGCTAATTGAAACTGTTCTTACAATCCTTGGCTGAGCTATACTGACCAGATGTCTTATAAAACAAAGACATGAGAAGTTTTCTGGAAATAGAAAGGAGATGACAGTAGATGAAGCTGCAATAGGAATAAAATCATAACCATATATTTGCATTTATAAGAAAATAATTGTTATCCAGTGGCATCACTGTTAGGAAAAGAGAAGATGACACCTCAAAGAATTCACAACCTGATTAAAAGAGGAAGGCAACGGGTCAGCATGGTACATTGTGCCATAGTAGATTAACACCCAAACAATTCTCAAGCTTTTTTATAGGCGTCTGTCAAAAGACAGCTCTAAGTATTAGAGCAAGCATGGCAGAAAGCATGCAGTGTTTCTTTCAGAAAGATATTTCCTCTTACTGGACTCTACTTTGCATTGCAGAGCAGTCTTGGAACTTGTGAACTTTCAGATGAAACTAACCCTAACCCCGTGTTCAAAGACTGCATCTGTGCTTTTGCTCCAAGCAGTGCTTCAACTGCTAGTGGGCATCCAGTCCGTGTTACTAGATCACAGCAATTCTGAAATAACCTCTCTGCACAACGCACTCAATGTGGGCATGAGGTCCTCAGCATCACCTCTTTCGCTTTGCTGATGTGCCTCTGCTGTAGAGACATAGCCAATGTAATTCAAAAGGGATCATCTGAGAGACAGAGACCTTTGTGTGCTGGGAAAGAGAAGGTCTGGTTTAATGAATCTCTGTGTGCTAGGAAAGAGGAGGCCTGGATTAATGAAGCAGATTTATGAGCTGCACGTATAGAGACAGCAGTTGAAGCTGTATTTGCAAATAAAAAGGGAAGAGATGATGTGGAGGTGTACCAAGAAAGATCCCTCTGAAGCCCTTACTGAAGTGATGATCAGAAAGCTAAGAGGACACCTGGGGAATAAGGCGGCCATGGAAACGAAGAGAAAATGAGATTCTAGAAAGAAGAATATGACTGATGGCAGCTAATACATCAAAGAGGATGCTTTTGAAATTTAAGAAGAGGTAAGTAGACTCTTTAGGAAGAACCATTTCAACGGAGTGCGAAAGAATGTCAATGCATTAAATAAAATATGATGCAACAGACAAACATTTTTAATGTTGTTTGTAACAATAATGCCACAATTATTTCCCAACAAAACTATTGAATCGTTTACCTTGGAATTCTTTTTTTAAAGTCTCTACCTGCCACCCAAGACTTGCAGTTAGCTAAATACTAAACTCTCACTTCCCAGTTATTAGTACCAGTTGGTGTCAACTGTTACATCAGACAGCACAATGCAATTACATGATTTATTCTGAAGAAGCTTCAACAGCCTACCATAATAGATCAGATAAGGCCTCTGAAATTCACATGATACATGATAGCTATTCAGATATTCTAAATCAGACTGGGGTCTTTTCCAGTGCCAGTTCACATAAGTTTAGAACTGTCTTTCCCTATCACCAACTATACTTGTAGAAGGTCAGTGCCACAGATGACAGGCTGGTTACTATTTTACAGTTGTTTCATCTCCACACCTGAAAATTCTGTAAATCTTTCCACATTTGCTATGGTCCTGAACTTGAATGATATTCAATGAAAGTTTTGTACCGATTGAGAAATCGGTTCTGATCCAGAGGGAAACATAAATAGCTTTAGGTGCACTGATCAATCTAAAAGAGTTGAGTACGCATCTAAACATTTCCCTAGGGCATGGATGACACTCTAGATGGTAATTAATCACTTCTAAAGTGAGGAGTGTTACAATGCAAATGATAAATTCATATTCCAGTTCAAAAGTCCGGCATGAAATTAATGGGCATTCAGTACGTACACTCATATGGAAAACTGGGCACCAAGTTGTCATTTGCCAATACTAGATTACTTTGTGATTAATAAGTGGTTTAGGGTAAAGAAAAGTCAGAGTATCCCCAAAAGTATCCCAAGACCATTCTGATTTTCCACACTTCCAAATTCATCCAACATGCTAAAATGCATGAATGCTGTTACCCAAGTTGTTGCTTTGATTTATTATTCACCTATCGTATCTGTTAACAATAAGATGTCTTCTTTCTCTTGTCACAATTAGGCCCACAGTTTGCTCAATTTGGCAATGACTTGTGGGATATTGCTCACGGTAGAGAGAATATAGAATAATAAAAAGCTTCATGGGATAAAACTACAGAATGAAAATGAGGCATGTGTTCAGGGCCAAAGCTGTTTGTTACCAGCTGATGCTTTGTCAGAAGCAAAATATAACAGTTGGTACAAAACAGAAGATTTTGAGCAGACTAAAAATGTATCAACATGACTGTATAAAACATGACCTCATGAAGTAGACTGTGCTTCCTTCCATTAATAACTCTGAAGGGGAGACTTGAATGAATGATTGCTTTAGGACAGGTTAAGAAGAGAAATTTGTCAGTGCACAAGAACTTAAGTGATGCATAGGCTTTTTGCTGATGGTTCACCCAAGGTGAATTCCAGCTAAAACTAAAGTAAGTGCTTGCTCAGAGAAGTTACATGACTCGCAATGAGAAAGATTTCAAAGTTACACTGAAAAAAAGGCATATAGCAGGGAATCCACCCCTGGTGAAGTCAATTAGAGTATTGTTATATGTTTGAGAAGGACTGGTATTCCTCTGCTGGGATATTTTCCTGTCCTCAATCCTCCTTTGATCAAAAATGTAACCAGCTTTGCTTGTAAATGTTATCACCAAGGAATTGTTCTTAAATACCATTTTCTTACAAACTTATGGAAAGTGCAAATTGATGAAAAGAGTTTGTGTGTGTACTTATATAGATATATATATATAAAAATTCCTGGAATTATGTTAACAACAGTTAAGTTCTATGTAAATAAAATACCCTTGCTTTTTATTTCTGATTTGTCCTTCCTTTAAGCAAAGATATTTTTTAAACACAACTTCTGAAAAGGATTGTTTTGCCTACTCTCAAACATTTTCCAAAATATGAACTCCATTATACTAACATTAAGCTCATGTTAATGTCATTGAAATCTATCCTCATTTCCCACATTTATATCCCATAGATTTTGGTGGGAATTTTGAGTAACGATGTGGGTAGAATTATTTCTCTGTATTCCACAATGCATGTACTTTAAAAGGAATATGCACTTATTTCCCCCTTATTATATCCAACACATCTTTTTTTTTTTTTTACCATTTTTTTCCTCATACATACACATAATTCTTTTCCCTCCCATTCTGTTTAACATTGACTTTCTTTTTTGTCATCTCATCATTATGCTTGCCTACAGCCTTTCAGGAAATAATACTGGTTTCAGTGTGGTGGGTCACGTTACCAGTGAAACACAGAGAAGGCAGGGGACTGTGGGTAGGCGGAATGCATTTTATCAAGTGCACTCATCAAAAGAAAAGCATGACTCTCAGAAAAAATCTCATTTCAAGTGTTCTTTCTGTATTTTCATTTGAATGACGTTTCATCTGCATTGCTAGTAGGACACAAGCAGGAGGTTACTATACAAACCCTAAGAAAGAGAGGAATCACTAGAACATAGAACTAGCATGATACCACATTGTGATAAAAGTGAAGCATTCCCATGCAATACTAAATGAAGTTGAATCATGTATACATGGCCATATAGCATAGTGCAGTTGGAAAAAAAAAAGGTTATCATGCTTAGTTATCGCTTTGTTCTGTTATATATTGTTTTCACTTGCTGATTTTTGTTCAAACAGCTACCAATGCACAATGTAGACCGACATGTTTAATTTGCTAGATGTTTTGAAAAGTAAACGCTATTTCCAATACTTTGCAATTCAGCTTTTACAACTCAAAAGCAAATTATGAATCCACAGAAAGAATTCTGCCTGGTCTGAACTTGGTGCTCTTTCACATTACTGTTAAAATTGGGTAGTCCAGGCTCCAGCATTCTGTGAAAGTTGTCCAGTCTGTGGTTTCTCTCTGGTAGATTATGTGTAGGGTTTATGTTTGTTTCAATTTAGTCAGGTTAAAAATTATTAGGAAAAATGTAGCAAATGATTTTAGCATGCTAAATGCTTTGTGTTTAATACCACAGTGACTCTTGAAGAAGAATGTACTTGCATGCTTTATTCTGCAAAATGCGAAAACTGTTGTATATCTACCAGTGTCTTATCTTCCTCTCTTGTGCTAGTCTAGAAGTGAGTTAAATATTGGTCTGCAGTCCTTAAAATAAATATATTATCCTCTGACTTAAAAGACTATTAGGCAATTAAATAGCAGCTACAACGCTGTTTGGGTTCAAACAGTAATTACTCAGAAACATAGTATTTCTGTACTCTGATAACTACTCTAGAATCATGTTGTTGGGTTGCTCCCAAAGCTAAAATATGGTGATCATTTGTTTATTAACAACATGTTAGAGAACAGGCTTCTCATTTTCTTGAGGTCTTTCCACTGTCTCATTCATGTTAATTCTGGACACCTTCACTGCATTAGAATGCCAGTTACTAGCAAAAGTGAATGTGCTGCACAAACACCAGCCTTTGGTACCTCAAAGAGGTGGAACATCACTAGAAACTGACAGCAAGGATACTCAAGAAGTCTCTAAAATATTCACTATCTTCACCCTGGCATTACAGAATAATAATCCTGGCAATTTTCAAGCTCTGTTCTGTCGTGCTTGAAGACCTTTAATCAGGCTGAAGGTGAAGAATTTGCATGACATAACAGGTCCTTATAATTGCAGTAGTTTTTCATTCCTCCAATACTTTTGTTCAGGTTTAGTCATTCCTTTAAGCTCAGGAGAATACATTCTAGAATTCTTAATGTTATTCTGTCAACTTTTATCATAATTCCCAAAGCCCGCATGGGGTGCTTTATTATATTTAGCAATCTTCTCCAAACACAGTCAAATGACAGCAGGTAATCAATGGCTGGGCAATCAGAATTCCATGGTGATTAGCAAAGTTCATTCATAATTCATAGCCAGTAGCCCTAGTACATTGTATCAAACCACCTATGTGACTTCACGGTTAAAGCACCAGCTTTGGAAAATTTTCAGCGTGTACCTTTTGAAAATTTTCTATATTAGTAGAGTTGCTGTGTTGTACAACATGGCGATTCTTACTCTGGTGTCAAATACCAGACTGCCCACTATGCTTCCATTCACCTCTGGTTCCTTACCACCAGCACAGTGCTCTCTTGAAATACAAAAGCTCTTCCACTAATTTAATATATTTATTTAATTTAATCTGGAGAGTTCAGAAAAATCAAGGCAAAGAGCAGCCTTTTTTGCCCAGTGAAGTTGATATGTTTCTCTTGCCCAAAATTTCATGCTGATCATAAGCATAAAGATGTACTTCACCATGGTAAATCAGACTCGATGTGCAGGGAGCAATGAGCTAAGTTGTTAGAATACAGCAATATTATTCAACACTTCATAGTGTGTATCTGTGTGATTTATTCAAATTAATTACAACAAGAACAATACCAGTGCTTTCATACTCTAGGTATGATATAGGCAGTAGTTACAGATTTACTGCAGTGTCCTTTTATGCTCCTGTGGTTAAACATTACTATGAACGCACAAATAAATGTAACAACGCACAACCATACAGATCTCTCATGATTCATCTTATAGCGAGGGTTTCAACTCACTACACTCCTGATGTAGACATTGGCAGTTCAGCGACTCACCCTAGACTGCTGTTACAGTGAATGAGGAAAAACAGACGCTTTGAGGCTACAATTCATCTGACCTATTTTAGATGAGATGAATCATACTCTGGGAGTGCCTGTTCCCTTTGTTGACTATAAAGGGAGACTAGATGATTAGCTCAGATGTAAATGCCTGCATCCTACGTATTAGACATCTACATCAGTATGATGAAACCCACTCTTACTGTCCAGATATATAGTGAATGACTCATGCAAATTTATCTCCATGTGGTCCAGGAGATACCGTACTTCAGAACAGTTACATTTGACAAGAACAGTGTCATTAGCAGGCAGGCCACTGTGGTTTTTAGTTAAAGCTTTTAAAAATGCCTTAACCAGGGATTTTATGGATGTTTTTCTTCTTAATGAATGAGAAAAATCAACCATGAAATACGACTGAGCATATGTCTCTCTGTCTCATTTTGCCTGATGTGAGACAACTGCCCCCAATGACATTAGTGGCATATCCCCATGGGTTTCTACCTACATTCCCCCACTGCCTTGGGCAGGCTCATTTTCTTTGGCTACTCATCAAACTGTGTTTTGGTCTACATGTTTCTGTATGCTTGCCTATACCCAGGGCCCATCTAGCTCTAGCTTCTCAGGCACACCACGGGCATCCAAGTTCTCTGCTTCACTCCATTTCTCAGACACAGAGCCTGTGACCCAGCTGTTGCACACCCCAAGGCAGTGTAATATACCAGGAGTTTTCCCGCAGCTTTGGCAGGAACACCTGAATATGACAGCGAAGGTTTGAGACATTTTGCAAAATTACTTACAGAAAGGACACAGTTTATTTGCAGGGAAAGCAGTGCCACCTGTGATCCAAATACAGACAGCGAACTGCATGGAGACCCCTCCATTCAGCATCCTCAACACCACAAAAGCCCTTCAGGGCTCTCTTCAGCAATTTCAGTCACTTTTGCTGTTTCAGACACTCTGACTGAAATACTGCCGTTGCAGGCATACTGCTCCTGAATACTCTGCTTAGCTTGTTCAAATGTAACATTCAAAAGGTTCCCTTAAATGAGAAAATATGCTCCTCTGTGTTCTCTGAACGTCACAATGTCTACAATGTCTGAATAATCTTCCCCTCCTGCCACTCTCCTAAGTTTTCACTAGTGATTTCTGTTCTTCTCCTCAGCTAGGGATTTTCATAGCCTTAACCTACCATGAAGGGCCACTGGGAGAACTGGATTTGCTTTACTTTGGCCAATCTTCTTAGCATATTCATCACTCTACATAGAGAGAGCCAGTCCTCAATTTTTTTCCTTGAAGCCTTCACATAACCAATGTAAGTCACGGGAGCATCTTTGTCAGCAATTTTCAGATTTTGTTCACTTTGTGTGTGTGTGTGTGTGTGTGTGTGTGAGAGAGAGAGAGAGGTCCTAAAAGTATTAAGAGTTCATCAGATACTTAGAGAAAGTGGCTTGGTACTGTCACATTTCCATCGTTGCTTTTTAAAGGAATAAATCACAAAACAGTAAAGACTGAATTAATGGGTAATTCAGGATCATTTCAATATAATGAGTTTCACTGGCTTAATTCGAGGCCTGAAGAGCAATAATGTAGTTCAGAATTTTCTAAGATGGGCATTTAAAATTAACCTTAAAACTGATGCATTTTTAAACACCGATACAATTTTCATTTGTCCAAATCATTAGTTTCATTGCAATTTCTAAAGCCATCAGGATGAGGAGGTGCATAAATATGAGTTTGAAAATTTTCACCAGAAGATTTTTGCCATCTGTGAGAAACCAAGAAATTACAGATACACTAAGCCTTTACATTTGACAGTACCCACTGTTTTTGTATAGAAGGCTATGTTCAATACGTAGCACCAGTGTGAAAACAAGCTACCAATTATCCTCTAAGAGAAAAGACTAAAAAATAAAGTTGAAAATGAAACAAATAGAAGAGCATTGAGAACTATGGTATTTTCTAACACAGCACTTAAAACAGAATGTGATGATTTTTCCCTTGCATCTGCTTTAGAAAAAAGGGAAGGAAAGTTAAAATTCCCCTTTTCTCCTTTGTGCATTGTTTTGACTTTATATTGCTTAATCATACCTGCTCTTTGTGATCATAACTATGATTTTTAGCTAGCCACTCACTGCTGAATAGAACAGATGAGACATGATTCTGGTCCTTTTTTTGACCAGGGATAGTTGGCTACAAATATGATACAAAAAGACAACAGTTTTTAAAAAGTTTATTTTGTATTCAAATAAATATATATTAGGTATAATGGATACACAAGTATATATTCATTCCTTAAATAAAAAAAATTAACCCTTGTTTCTTGCAGGAGGCAGGATATTTTGTAGTTTCAGACTTTGTGTTACTTATTTTAATTTTCAGTCTTTCTGTAAGTATTTTTTTAAAAAAAGAGAGATCTCAGGTGTTTAAAGCAGTTATTTACCCACACAGGACATGTAAAATGGTGTTCTGTCTGATTTCCTGAAACTATGAAAGGACAAAAAGAAAATCCTTTGAAGCAAAGCTATAACTCCCTGAGAAATTCAGTATGGTGAATAGACCTGGCCTTAACGAATTAAGGCTTTATTCAATGTAGTCATTTTCACAAGTTGAACTACATGAAAGCAAGGAAGCTGTCTACTGCCTCCTGTAGACATAGATAACTTGTAAAGAGATGCCTTGATAACTCTCCACCAGCCTCATCTGTCTCCTGATCACATCACTTGATCTTGTAGGATCAGTGCCGCCTCAGCAGATATCGCTTACCACGCTGGAGTGGAGCTGTTTTAAACACCAGACAAAAGCACACTGGACACTTTGCTGAAATTGCACACGTGAACACTTTAGAGGTGCTGATCCCAGATTAAAAGAAAACAAGGCTGGTATATTAACATACCCCAAGGACCTTACTTAATAGAATACTTGCTTTTGTGTTTTGAACCACAAGCAAGCGGAGAAAAACATGAAAATCAGTGAAGGAATTAAAAATTTGACTAAGCTAGAGAAGCAGAAAACAGAAATAATTACAATGAATAAGCTTGCCTGAACAAAGAAAAACAGGATGGAAAACAACGCACTTTTCTCGTAGCTGAAATCCATTCTCTTGCTCCCCTACCTAAGTAAAAGCAAGTATTTATGCATCCTATGTGCATACCACAAAACAAAAGTATTGGCCATATGGGCAACCTCATGCCTTTCCCACACTGATACTTTCAACGTGTGTTTTTCGTTTGCATCAGAGAGATTTTTGTTGGCAGGGAAGAAGATGGGAAGAGGGAAAAAAAGACCCCAACAGGTGTCTCGCAAAGGGAGGTAAGGTTAATTTAGGGATGCTAATTCTCCTTCACAACAGGCACCGTGTTTGAGCCAAAGCAGTAACTCTCACTTTTTTCTCTGCTCTTGTGTCATTACTAGAGTTTCCTGCTGCCTCTCCTCAGTTCTTATCTCTCCAGCTAATCTTAGTCTTAATCTTTTTCTGTTATTACCAGAAAGATAAGAAAGATGGCTGTGGGCTACTGGCAACTGTACATAGTGACAATATAAACTGTCACTTAAAGTGTAGCATCACGATTTTATCTTCTGTTTTTCCAGGTGGCTTGAAACTCCAGTGAGACAACAGTCAGAAGATGGCATTTGTGCAATACAATGCATGCAATGCAGTCGTTACGTACATATACCTAACACGACTTTACCTAACCGACTTTATCTGTAGGCTCAGGTAACAAGAATAGAGTTAAATTATCTCTTCAGTTTTAGTGGATTTAAGGATATTGGTTTTTGCAGATTGAATCCCTCTGGTAGGTGACTACATACTAGTCATTTCTCAGGGAAGGAAAAGAACCTGTTCTTTGAAAGTGTGTATGTGAAAAGCTGCAATAGCAAGAAGAACACAATATAAATAAAATCATTTGTTAATAAATATCTGCAAAACTAGGTGGTACAGATATACTGCTGGTAGATGCCAATAACTGGCTGTTCTCAACTTCCAATTTTGAAACAAATATGACCTTAGAAGAAAGCTGTGACTATCTTGAATTGCTGCTGCAAGTTACAAACAAAACTTTGAAACAGAAAAACCCTGTGAGAAACAGAGAGTTTAGTGTCACCTTTGCAGTGCGGTTGCTTGCTGTCCTACGTGTCAAACAATGCTGAGAACAGGAGCAGGAGAACTGGAACTCATCTCGGGTTGTGGGCTGATTTCACAAGGTATCTACCTAAGATACGAGGACCATACCTGGCATACTTTGACATGGTTGCACTGTTAGGAAGCAAAATGTGCTGTATAAATTAGTAGAAACTCCAGAGCTATTACTATTAGGTTACAAGACTATCAGACTACAGCAGGGATCAGATACACAACCACCTCTTTTTCCAATGACTGCTTCATAGATTTTAAAGCCATCAGGCCCTCTTCAAGTTCCTTTGGTCTGACTCTATATAACAAGGAACAGCTATATTATCCTTTTGCTCCTGTGCTGATTCAGTAAATAGCATTTGACAAAACCACTGCTGCCAAATCTATTGAAAAGTGAAGAGATGATGGTAAATAAATTCCTGAGGGCTGACTGCTGCTGATGGCCGCGGTCATCCACCTAATCTATTTCAAGTACATTTTTCCCCAATGCTTAACTGATTGTAGAGGGATTGATACCTTAAGGTTTAGGAGATTTACTCTTTTTCAGAAAACATGGTTGAAAAAGAAAATTACAGAGTTAGTGGATGTCAAGGATTAGTGATTAAACAAGGGCTTCTATTGAAAAGATCCAGTAAAAATGTAATTTTGGTACAGAAGAAATAAATTAAGAACCTATTTTGGGCAACACTCTTCCTATACAACTATCCATGTTTATAGAGAAACAATTAAAATCAATGCTTTGATGCTCTGTGTATTCATGGATGCTTCATTGTTCCATCTTTTAAATGTTAAAGAACAATCCTCCTCCAATCTCTTTTGGAAACACAGTTTTCTAATCAAAATTTTCTCTCTCTTTTTTAATGATTATTAGTTAATTCATTATAAGAAGCTGTCTGCATTTCCTGGTAACTTACTGGAATTACATTTGAGAAATCTGGAGTTTACTTAACCACTCTGTTTTGGACCGTGGTGAAACAAGTTCTCAAATATGTACATACACCTCTGTCTGTATTCAACATATCTAAGAGCTGAGCTTGTGGTTTAAATACTCAGGAAAACATTGTTAGTATGTAAATGTGCATTTCTGAATCAAATCTTCTCATCTGAATAGAGAATTAACAGTCAAATGTTTCTGATTCAGAGGCTGACTCTCCAGCAAATATCTCAAAAGAAGATTAAGCTGACCGAGATTAACTTTGAAAATGCCTGGATTTATACATACATGTACAGTTTACAGCACATTAGTAAGCATTATTTTTAAAATGTCAAAAATGCAACATGTGAAACAAATTAACTGTCCGTGATGGAAGGCAGACTTACAAATTTACAATTACGTGCTACTCAAAACACTACCTACCTGCCTTTGCTTGGTTTCGTCTTAAATCCTCAACTTCTCATTATTTGTGCTTCTCATGAGTAACTAAAATCAGTAGTTTTACATAATTCATATTTCAAATTCTATTACATTACCTGCAAGAACATTATTTTGTATCTGAATAACACAGTGTCAGCCAAAAGCTTGTATTTATATCTTTTTGCACTTGCATGAGCGTCATCTATGTTAAGGAGAGATGTGCATGTACGTGTCCTGAAACAGGGAACTCAAAGGACAAACTACCCTCTGCACAAAGCTGATGACTTCAGTAATTTGTCACATTTTTAAAAAAAGTTTCTGTCTGGTAACATCATCAGAGGGGTCCAACCCAAGCGATAGGATGGAATTAAGCAAATTGTTTACTTACATTAAGAGGCTAATCCTTTTTTTCTGTAGTTACACAGATGTCTCTCAGACATCAGTGTGAACCTGAAGTTTGTAGGATCCAGCATGGGGATGTCATTTATAAAATAAATCCTTCTTTTTCAACATTATCTGTAGATAGAGAGTATACATTTACCATATACAAAACCAGCATTCCTTGTGTTGTCTAACAGTGTTCTAAGAGTGTTAATGACACTCTTGCAACTTGTTGCAAATGGTGAATCCCTCACCTGTGCAGAGGCTTGTGAAAGCCTCCATCCACTTCACCCAGCTGCAGGAGCAGCTGCCCTTGGAAGGATAAGAAGCAGGACACACACAGGCGAGCTCAGCTTACCACTTTGCTCTACACAGGATAAATTCAGATAGACTAAAATGATTATTTCACTGCTACCATGTCTTAAGAATACTTTCAGCCTGACAGAGCAGGAGGAACACAAGGTCCCTGCACAGGCACTGGTCAACCATGAGCCTGGTTGCTTTCTCAAAGGCACCTCACAAACATTTCCTGATCCAGCTTCTGCAGAGATCCGCCTTTTTATCAGTTACGTGCTTCTGAAGGAAACATAACTGCAAATTTAAGATATTCCCCCTCTACACTCCACAAAGGTGACTTAATGTTAAAAGATGTCATGAGTTTTGTAGATGACGTTTCCATGTGTCTGTGAACAGGCGCAGCTCTCTGATGACCGGCAGTGCCAGGGTCCTGCAGCACCTGCTGCATGCTGACGACGACACAATGAACTTCCATTCATTTCCACCTGCTGTGCCCTGACAAAACTCAATGTCCACACCACCGTGAGTCGCTCCAGGCTGGAGGACAGGGCCCTCTCTGGGAGGGTGAGGCTGGCCAAGGGGGTGTGCTCCTGTGCCACCATATGCCCCAGCAGCTCTTCAGCTCAGGCCTGCACGGCCAAAGACATTTAAGCTGGACATGTGCATTTAAATTTTCAAATCACGCATTTTTACACCGCTCATGAAAACCAAAGATGACATGTAGGTAGCTACTTGCTCCTACTCCAGTTCCAGTGCTCCAGGAGGCACAGCTGAACTGCACGCTTAACTCACCAACACTTCAACCACACGGCTCCTCACAAAACGTCCCCAGTCATCACCCATAAATCAGCAGCTCAATCTGCTTACTTTAATCCATTCCTTCATAAAAATACATTGAAAAAAAAATCAAATAAATGTTGACACACTGATATAAAGAAAAAAACCCAAATATTTTAGTCTGTGAACAGAATTATCACTTTTTTTTTCCTGTTCCTACAAACAATAGGCCTTTTTTTTCCTCGGAAGAATGAATTTGGTTATTTATATGTCCTCATTTGGCACACCAAACAGAGAAATTTTAGACTTAAAGTGTGTGGCAGTTGCAGAAGTCTTTTTCAATTTTAGCACGCTAGGCTGAAGAGCAAGAGAAGACATCCTGGTGACAGACAAGGAGCCAGGCAGGGAGCAGCACATCACTTAGCACTGCTCCACAGGGCTTCACCTCCTGCGAGAGAGATCTGGCCTTACGCTGCACCTCTGTCAAGGACTGTATTTCACACTGTATGAATCCGATTTTCTTTTCCTTATAAGTACGTTATATATTTTTTCCCAAGATAACACACATTATACTAATATATGCACAGTCTACTGCAACTTACATTCAATATGATTTCTGTTATATACATATATATGGGCATAGATGGGGAAAAAGACCCATTTATGTAGGCTATGACAATGTAATGAGAAGAAAAATGACAAGAAGAGGAGAGGAAGAAGGAAGGAGGAGTCTCTAGCAATAAAAATATATATTAATGGTCAGGCACCATCCAGTACCACATCTGATAGAGTTTGTCTACCACCTCTAACAGCTGATAGCAATTCCAAGACCATTTGTATTCTTATTTATTGTCACTGAACATCACGCTTTATAAAGGATTTTCAGGAAGTTTTGGGACATCCATTCCACTGGAAAAATATTTGCTTGAATTCATAAAAAAACAACAGAGCTCAGCTACGCGTTACAGCTCAACAGCAAAACGTCTTTCCAGTTTCCAAGGATATATTTGAAAGCAAGAGAAATTTGGTTGTCAATAGCCAATAGCTATGACCTTGTTATGAAACTTCACAGGGATTAAAATATCAGCACTGTATATTCAGTCTATTCAAATTTCTTCTTTTATCCCCAGTCACACGAAGAAGTAAAACCATCAGTGACATGAATAGTAACTATATAAGGGAAAACGTAATAGGGCATGGATTATTAACAAAAGACAGTTGAAAGCCCCCCTTCGCATGAAAAGATATTCCCTTGCTCTTAATCATGAGACGGTCTTTTCACAGGCTAATTGTATAATATCTTCAAAAACAAGAAGAACTTTTGAAAAGTGCCCTTTCAAAGCTGCCACTTTCATTGTCCTATGCAGACAGGAACAGGGACTGAGGTTGTGCAGCAATTTGAGCAAATATATGGTCAGTTTTCTTTCAGAGCAGATTTTCATCTTGGAGGGAAAAGCACAAGTAAAATTCTAAGATAAGCTTTATGAAAAATTTGCCAGACATTTAGCAAAATAAAGAAGTTCAGATAAGAGTGGAGCATCTATTATGCATAGCTAGAAAAACGTCTGCTTCAATTTGCAGGCCTCCATATGACCACTCCTAAAATGAGTGTCAAGGGAAGCACAGAAATCTATTCACTCCCATCATATTTCTGGGAGTGCAATGGTACTTGCAGAAAATGCTTCCATCAGACTGTGCTAACACACCCTTTAAGTGATCACACCCACAACAAGCTTCCTTTAATTTCTAATTGCCCACAATGTGTACCTGCAGCACACAGGAACTCACAGGAGGTCCTCGGAGAACTGCGAGGAGGCTAAGCTGGCTGGAAGAGATGACGTTGCACTTGGAGAAGAGCAGAACATTGCCGCTGGATGTGTATGCAGTGTTTGCGACATCAAGCTGGTGAGGTGGCAACGGTCATGGGACAGCGGAAGAGCAGAGGACTAGAGGAGGAAACTGGGTTACTGAACAGTGAAAATGAACAAGGGTTACGGGCAATGCACAGTGCAATGGAGTTAACTGTGCTGAGACTTTGAGAAGAATTGGGCAACAGAAGATGGCACGTGAGGGAGACATGGGGCTCTGGATAATTAAGGCGAAGGCAGCAACTGCTGGTCATGGGGTAGGCTGAGGTAATGCCTCTGTGGAAGACAAAGGACATTGAGAGGAGAGGCAAAGGCAGCGCTGCCTGTCCCACTCAGAGAAGGACGAGATGCAAGATATGATAAGTGGTATTGCCAATTCAAACAAATACTGTTGGAAAATGCCAACTAACTGAAATCAAAGCTGTCTGTAACCAAAATCAGTGTCAACCAACTTCTTGATAAAAAAATACATGTGAAAGAAGTAAAAAATAATTGTATAGGTGTTTTTAAACACTTCCCTTTTGGTTTGGAGGGACTGCTTTGGTTTTTTTTGATGGAGGTAAATTAAACTGGGAACATACTTAAAAATCCCTAACCTTGAACATAAAATGAAAGAAGAAAAAAAAATATCCCAGCCTTACTCTTTTGCTTGTCATTTCATGAAAGGCAGCACTGTAACTTTTTGTTTCAGCCTGTAACAAAGTATAGTTTTCAAAATCTCTAACATCAACTCTCAATAGGCCTAAAAAAATCCCCCAGTTAGCTCTGATGGGCACCAGGGGTTACTGATGGGATGGTATTGATTCAGGATGTATGACATCTGCAGTAACGATAGGAAGGGTCCACTATTTTTACAGAGAAGACTTGGCTTTTGGAAGATGCCCCGCAGGCAGGGTCTTCCCCCTCCGAGAGCTCCTGAACGCTGGGGCCACCCTCCCTAAACTCCCTAAGTGGTATCCACATGTAGCTCCACTGCTTTACATTTCCTCCCTGAAACAGTTCCTGATTCCTTCCCCTCCTCCCAGCAGAGCACCACGCAAAGGTCAGGCAAAAGCCTTTGAGATTAAATTGTAAGTGATTAAAATTTCCATTATTTTGTGAACTTGTTCCACATATTAAAGAGCCCTAATGGAACTTGCACACATTTGTGCAGGTAGAAAGGCACATGACGACAGGAATTAAGGAAATTAATTCCTGTGCTTTGGACTGAAGTAATCTTCCAGAATGTAATTGGCTTTCAATCATTCACACACAACATGCCCTTCACCTTTAAAGTAATTCATTGTACCATACAGGTTTTGAATTCCATTTATATCAGGCTTTACGAAAGCTCCCATCTCCGTACTAGAATACAGTGTATATGTTTTGTCCAGGAGGAGACCACGTCAGAGCATAATTCAGATTTCTGATATATGTATCTATATGATGTTTTACCATTTCGGTGACCCTTAGCAGGGGGAAATGCAGAACACTTCCTGGCCAGAGATCAAGCAGCAAGTCCCTCAGCAATGCAAGGTTATTCATGCTGCCTCTCCTGAAACACTCGCTATTTTCTCGCTGCGCTGAGCTCTCTGTGGGACATGGCAAAGTGGGTATGAGTGTACAAGACTTCAGGGCTGCGCCGAGATCACAGCAGAGCTGTGCAAAGCATAGTGGCAGTAAACATAGCTGCGTCTGCTTTAATAAAAGCAACAGAAATCTGGAAAATCTCACCATGTAGCACTTTGCTTCTTCCATGGCTGTGAAAGAAAGACTACAGAGGAAATATCTGGAAGCACTGGGCTTGGTCTAGTTGCTTCTGGGGTTGCTTCAGCCTACCCACCTCAGTTGACGTAGCAGCAACATGTTATAGGTGACAAAGTGTATCCCTCTGACGAAATGGCCATCTGCAGGCCAGGTGCAGCATTTAAATCTATTTCTTCTTGTCTGTATTTTCCTTTTGCACGTCACATCCTATCATTCTGTGATGTTTTATCTCCCTTGCACTAATATCAGCCCTGGCTGCCAACCAGGGAGACTGTAATGTTGGCACCGCTGCCAAATGGTTAGGCATATCCTGGACACAGACAACAGATGCTTATATTTAAATTGGGACTAATTTGCATTTTTGTGCATTGTGGATTTTTTAAAGCATGGGTTTAGTAATGAAAAGGAATGTGTAATTCTGAAATAGTAATACTTTCCTTTGAAAAGCCAGGTTTGCTAATGGATTGCCATCTGTTCAACCCTTTGCCAGGAAATAGATTTGTCCTGCTTACTGAAAACAGTATTAGGGTGAAACTGTAGATTACACAGTGGATTTCTGAGCAGTTTAATTTAAAGTGCACTTTGTTATTTCAGTAAGAATAACTTTAGATTCTCCTTTTCTACTAATGTTGCAATTTAAGCCACTCAGCAAACTGTATTTTGAGTACTCTGTGGGCTGTTTTGCTCTCAGCTGGGTTCCAGGAAAGGTGCCTACCTCTCCTTTGTCATTTCGAAACTCAGTTCATCAGGTTTCTTTTGCATAGGATTTACGGCAAGAAGCTCTCTATCTTGCTTTGAAAGCCCATCTTAATCCTCTGCAAAAAAAATTTAAAAAACGAAGGCACTGGCCTCAATCATGCTTTCGAGAGTACAAGATTTATACATGCTCTCAGAGCCTCTGGATGCAAGTTATGAAGAAGGATGCCCCGGCGATTCAGGATGCTGTATCAGGAGCTGCTGGACCTCTCTAACTGATGGAGCCGAAGGAGCAAAACAAATCAGAACGGTAAGTTACTCTCCTCTGTAACACACAGAAATCTAGTAACATTTCTCCTGAGCCTTATTAGGGGCACGGATGCAGCGCGAGGGAGAGGTCCGATTTTTACAGCCTGCAGGCAAAAGCCGAATATTAACGCAACTTCAAGATTTCAGCACCCTCTTACACTACCTCGGTAAGGTTACTGACACAGTCTCAAGGCTAGCAAAATGCCAACCGCTCTCCCTAGCCGGACCCAGCAGTTGTCTCCAGGAATACGCCGACGCTGTTTTGTAGGGTAACACCACTAACAAACTGCAGTCACTGCTCCCTTCTCCGCACAACCCCCCTCCCCGCCAACCCCCCCAAACCCCGCATTTTGCCAACAAACGACTCTCTCCTCGGGAGGTGCGAGCTCCCAACTCGCTGCCGGGAACGGCCGGCCGGCCGGACCCGCTGCCCCCCACCAGGGAGCACCCCCCCGCCGAGCCGCCCGCGGGGCCGGCGGCGCGGGTGCCCTCGGCACCGAGCCACGGGGCCGACCGCCCGCGGGGCAGCCCCGCAGGGCGGAGGCGGTAGCGAGGAGCGTCCCCGCCGCCCGGCGGAGCCGGACGCCACATCCCGCGCCCGCGGCACCGCCGCGCTCCCGCTGGTAGGATGTCAGCCCTTCTCCCCCCCCCCCTCCCCCCCC
>VFFE01008014.1:6602952-6641093 GCA_008921705.1 Burhinus oedicnemus | reverse complement strand
TCCCCGCCTAGTCCTCCGCCCGGACAAAGTTTTATTTCCTCCATTTCATCCCTTCCCCTGCCTCCCACCTGAGCCCCGCGGGGAGGCGCCTCCCCACCGCCCTCCGCCACAGCACCACGCGCCGCGGAGCCGGGAGAGCCGCCGCGGCAGCCCCCGCTCCGCTGGGACTGCGGGGGAGTGAAGACCCCGCGCCGCACCGCGGCGGCCCCCCGGCCAGGGCACGGGGAGCTGGGGAGGCCGGGGCGGCGCGGGCGGGGAGCGGCGGCAGGGCGGGAGCGGCGGCAGCCGCGCTTACCTCTGTCCAGCGTGAGCGGCTGGACCGCTGTCAGTGTCGCCATGTCTGCGGCGGGGCTGGAGCCCGAGTGACGCGCGGCTCCGGCACCGGCGTGGAGTGCGGGGAAGGGCGGGGAGGAGGCTGGCAAGGAGAGGGGGCGGAGGAGGAGGGTGGCTCCGTGGGAGGAGGAGGCGAGCGGGGCGGAGAGGTTGCCCAGGGGAAGGCGGCTCGCCACAGACGGGGCGCCGCGATGCTGCGGGCGCAGGGCGGCCCGGCGGGGCCCGGCGCGAGCCGCCGGCATCGTTGCGCAGCCGGAGCCGGGCCTGGCGGGAGGCCCTCGCCTCACCGCGCTCGCCTCAGGGCGGAGTCCCGGGGCCCGCAGCCCGGAGGTGCCGGGGCGGCCCGGACCGCGCGCGGGGGTGGGAGGCGGGTCGTCGCCGGTCCCGCCGCCTCGGGGGTGCCGCAGCGGCCGGCGGAGGGAGAGAGAGGGGCGAGGGCGGGGAGCTCCGCGGCGCCGCGGGGCGGGGAGGACGGGCGGGGGCCGGATCCGGCGGCTCGGCCTCGCCTGGGCCGGGGGCGGTGGGACGGGCCGCGCCGCCCCGTCCCGGGGCTGGGGTTCTGGTTGGCGGCGAGGAGAGACGGTGTGTCTAGGTGAGGCAGTGCTCCGAGGGCTGGCCGCAGGGGATGAAAATCGGCATGCGAAGCCGAGAGAGGAGCTACCTGGCCCCGGTGCAGGGCCTTGGCCGAAGGGACGCGTCCCGTAGCGGCCCTTTTGGACGGACCAAACCGTCGGTCCCGCCATCAAGCCGTCCATCACCTCTTTCCTGACTGCTGGGTGCGACCCGGCCACCCGCAGGAAACCCAACGGCCTCCTCTCCTAACGCACACCCGCCACGTCTCGGCAGGGTGGGGGGAGTCTTCACGTTTGCAGGCTGAGAGGCTGGTCAGGGCCATGTGGTGGCCGCCTCGGGCGGATCAGCTGCAGCTTGTGTGAGCTTGGAGGCCTTCGCAGAAGACCGTCGGTGAAGGTGGAGGTTTGCACTAGAGCTCTGCGGGGTTTGCCGGCAGTCCTCTGGTTGTCTACTCGTGTCCTTCACATGAAGTGAAAGGAACCTGGTCAAGGAACCCAAGAAGGGTGTGCAGAGTCGCACAGAGTTTCTGCTGCCTTCCCTACTGGGAACAGCGGTGTAGAGGAATGACCGAACAAAGAATGGCGTCCTCTCTGAGTGTTGCCCTGTGTAGTACCTGCAGTCTTGTGTTTGCCAAGGAGCGCTGGGACGGGGTGGAGCGTCTTCACTCCAAGGGGAAGATAGCACTCGCCTCCTCACCTACCCAAGATCTCACAAACCACAGGGAACTTGAAAGTACAGCAGTTCAAGGTTGCACATCAATAAATGCTTTCAACTGCAAGGGTATTTAAGCACTAGTACAGATAATTAGGGAAGCTGTGGAAATTTTGCCATTAAAAGTGTTCAGAGCAGATTAAAAATACATTTGGCTGCTTTAAAATTAGAGAAGTTTAAATAATATATATGAACCACCCAATTCTTCTGATAAACACTATTCAGCACAAATCTCTCTAATTAATAAACAATAAACAGTAGCGCATTTGGGTATCTTGACAAGAAAATGTTTCAATTGGCTAAAATACCAAAATCAAGAAAACAGTTACTGGCAAGCAGTCAGCTTTTAAAATCAAAATTAACATAAGGATTTTATTATGCAGATTTTACGTACTTGCATAGCAGCTGGATTGACATAAAGTGCAACAGCTCCTCTTAAGTAGTCACATTACTGTATATTGGATTCGTAGTCCTGAACAGAGAAGAAGTACACATTTGGAGCTATAACAACATAGTGTGACAACTCTCAAACTGTTATGAAACTTGAAAAAAATCTATTACAGATATAAAAGTGTGTTTAAATAATATTAAAAGCAAGGTGCCAAGTTAATTAGCCAACCAGGTTGCTTTCCATATAGGACTTCACAGCCCTCAGACTTGCTCTTTTAAACTGCCATCTTGCGAACAGAGATATTGAAGCAAAATACGGTTATAATGATAACTTTTCTATTAATAAAGATGTAGTGTTATTGCCAAATATATACTCTTTTAGAAACATATAACTTTAGAAAAATGAATGTTTGGGTTTGAGCAGGGTGTCTGTGGAAAGCCATAAGCTTATTCTGCATTTATCTGTTTTCTATCTACCGCTGGTCAGATTTCATGTGCTCTGCCACAGGGGCTAATTGGCACTTGGATGACAGACTTGAATGGGAGTATTAGCTGCACTCAAGGAAGATGAAAAGCAGCATTTGCTGAAATTAAACATTTCCTAATCAGCATAGCTGCATAGTTAATGCTCGAGAATGTTAAAGACCTAGCTGAGGAATACTTTTAAGTGGCTGAACTCGGAAAATTGCAGAAGTTGTCCAGCTAAATTCAGGAACTGGAGAAAGGGGGGTAGCTCTTGCTTTCCAGGGTGAATTACCAGGAGAAATAGTGGACTCTTATAGCAAAAGTTAGCAGTCGGAGAGAATGAGTGCCAGCCAGCCTGCCATCTTGGAAGGTGGTCCTTGGAAGAAAGGACCAGGTACTTTAAACAGAAACAACTGGTCTGACTCCCAGTCCTCTTGTTGATTCCTTGGGCTGAATTGGAGCTTTTAATTCAATATCATGGGATGTTTACTGAACTAATGAAAATAGGCTGAATTAAGAGATTTTATATCATATGAACTGGAAAGTGACTTACAGACACATTTTCAGCATGTAGTCAGTGGTCAGGGGCCAGTGCACAAGGCTATTGCTAATAGGATGCTTGGCAACTTTTCCTGGCTGAATTTTTAAACAAAATTTAGTTTTGTTCAAAGATCTAAAATGTGGATATATAGGCTTCAGTGGCTATGCTTTTAGATAACACAGGTTATACAAAAATAGTCACCATGACAGTGGGTAAGCCTTGAAACAAGTTGGCCAGAGAGGCTATGAAATCTTTATCCTTCCAGATTTTCAAGCCTGACTGGGAAAGGACCTGGGCAACATGCTCTTACTGTGAAGTTAGTCCTGCTTTGAGCAAGAGATTGGACTGGATATTCTTCAGGTCCTTTTCAACCTAAATTATTCTATGGTTCTGTAATAAAGTGTCCAAATTACCGGTAAAAATTCTCTGAATACCTGGACTAAATTGTTACATTTTAAAAATAATGTGTTTTAATGCTGCTGCAAGCAAGTGATGAAGTATGCAATGGTTACTTCCAGGACGGGAGATTGTTTTTGGGAGGGCTGTTCTTACGTATCTATCTCAGCAGTAAAGTCTTGATGCAATGTTGCCGAAAGGGCTAATGTGATCCTTGAATATGTAAAAAGAGGAATGGCAAATAGAACCGGGGAAATGATGAAACAACTGACTGGAATACTATGTCCAGATGGAGAATCAGCTTTGACATGAGGTTTAAGAACCTCAGTCAAAGCTTATCAAAGAAAAGGGTAAGAAGGAACTGAATCACTGTGTGTAGGTCCATGTATATGGAAGAGGCGTAATAGTGGAAGGATTTATAGTCTTTAAATTTATAGTCTTACGACATAAGGTGATCCCGTGACTGGAAGTTTAACAAATTCAACCTGGAGTAAGATGTACTATTCTAGCAATAAGGATAACATAGAGACCAATTACTCACTGTTGCTTGAAATCTTAACAAAAATCAGAGCTCTTTCTAAAAGGCGTGCTTTGATCTAACTTCTAAAGAAAAATAGTATGGCTGAGGTATTAAGGAGGTTAGATGAGATAACAATTGTGATCTATTACTCTCATGACTTGTATGACCCTTTGGCTTCCCTCAAGAATTGGTGCTACAAGGGCCAGAGAATTATTTCTGCACAGCACAGTGCAAAGAATTGTGGAAAAACCTAGCATGGCTCTGAATGCGCTTGTTGGCTGCCGGAGTAACACATCTTCCCTTGTCCTAAGCTTTGCGTGGGATAATTAACTCACTGGAACTAGGATGCTGCCTCATGACTGGAATACTGTGGTAAATGAGCTCTTCGCTTCAGTACCAGAGCCACCTCTAACAGAGGAGGAAGCCCTGTTTCTGGTGGCTACAGAGGTGTGTGGCAAGAGGCCATCCCACAGTGGCACAGCTAAATGTGTGGGTTACATAGCGCTGTGTTACACCTTTTAGCCATATTCGGGATATTAGTCATTGGACTAAATGTCTTGTCAGGGCTAAATTTCTCCTTATTTACTTACATTTGCGTTCCTACCTACCTTTCCCATGAAATTTGTTTGCTGCAGGACTCTTCACATCCAGCTTTACATTGGAAAGTTTGTTGAGCAGCTGCTTTACTTCACCCCGAGGCTACAAAACAGCTGATTTATATTATATACTATAGTTGTATCTTGTTTATGCCCCTTTTTGTTAAATACAATGTGTTACTCCACTGCTCTTGTATCAATAGCTCTGGGGAATGCTGCACACCCTATTTGCAGGATGATCAGCTGTAGCTGACACAGTTTGGTCATGTTTGTACATTGCATGAAACTGCAGGTTATTTCAGAGAAGATTCCAGGTACAGAGAACTTTCAAGACCCTAGATCCCACCTTAGGACTGATTCAGAACATTGCATTCAGCCTTTTTTCTTTTTTGTGCTAACCATTAACTTCACTTGTGCCCTGCACTTCAGCACAGCTAAAAGCAGAGATTGCAGTAGTGTTGTAATATGGGCTGTGAATTCTCAGCAGACTGAGGATTTTTGTCATCATTCAGATTTGCTTTTTGAGTGACATTTTGCACCTACAGGGGAAAGAAGCCTTCCTTTTTTAAAATCCATTGGTTATTTCCATGCAGTTTCCATGGCAGAACTTGCTTTTTGAGACATCTAATGGTTTAACAGCAGTTTGGTTTTTGGGCAAAGAACTGCATCAGTTTCCCATAAGAAATATGATTTAGTGCTTTCTGAGAATTATATGCATTGCTCACGTGTACAATTCATTTTGTCCCAGGAGAACCATATCATCTCAAATAATATTTCAGGTGAGCTGGAAGGTCCTACTACAGTGTATAGTTCAGTACTTTTCCACTGTATCACCCTGTACCACAGGACTGTACTTGCCTACAGGACTCATTTTACATTCTAATATCGTGTAATGGATTACTTTTTGTAGACAGTGCAATTATTGTTTTCCCAAACACTGAAACAAATTTGGCCTTTAAAAATACTTTATTTTTTCTGTTTTTGTTAAAGATTCAACTCCAGTTGACAACAGGATCAAGCTTTGCTAAAAATCTTCTTGGGCTACATTGAAATTCAGGTGGAGGGTCTACTCAGTCCAGTGAGATTCTACAGTTTCCAGTGAGCTTCTATGGAAGCCTGTAAGTCTATGTAGTCTCTTCAAAAATAGCTACTGCAAAAGCTAAGAAAAGCAAACCTGTTGCTGGTAGGCTTACGTTCTCTAGTTGAGGAAATGGGCTGCACTTTGATGGACAGGGTTCACCCTTTCTTTTAGGCAGGGAGGCAGTTTAAAAGCAACAAATCAGACCTTCAATCCACGATCACCTTTGGATACCCTTGAAATCTGAAACTTGAATCTATTTCCCTTTGTTACGACAACTTACTTATTTTGACTGTTTTAAGGATTGGGTCTCGACCTAAAGTTTGTCAGGACCTTTGAGAAGAGTATAAATTTTGAGAAGAGTGTAAATTTCCCACAGACATCTTCAGTTAGCTAGTTTAATAGCCAGTTCAGGCTTCATCTGCAAGCACCATACCTGTAGTCTTAACATACCCATAATATATGAGTTCACACAATGTTTTTTGTTATTTGAGCAACTGAACAAAAGCATTGATTTGCTCTTCTCATAGACCAGCATAATGAATTAACCACCTGCCTTCTTTGTCCAGTCTATTAATACACATTTTGGATAGAATTTTTGGATTAATGTGATTTCTTAGCAAGAGTCTTATGAGTGAAAAAAAAAGTAGACTTGTCCATGGGAATATATTTATTGATTGTGCTTCACTGGGTTTCTCATTGTTTTCATCAAAACATTCCTACAGAGAATGATAACAGAGAAAGAATATGTGGTCATGAAATAGATACTTACCTTTAAAGGAAGTTAAAACACCAGAACATGTAATTTTAAATAGTTTTAGAATTATCAGAGGTCAACTAATAGTGATAGTTAAATAGTAAAGTATGTAGGCGTAGAGAAAAAAAAGAAGTGCAAGGACAAACCACAATTCCATAAAACTGCTGGAGCTAATTAATTTGGGAGTGTGAACAGTGCAACAGATAACACTGGCTATCAACCTTGTATTTCCTGAAACTCTTAGTCCTGTGTTAATTTTCATGTGAGATCAGTGACATTATGATACACATCTGAAAATGGGTGGGACCTTGATTGCAAGGAGTTATTGTAATTAACTCTGATTTTAGTATACTCTGTAAGTACCTTTTTGAGCTATAAAAATTAAAATATGATTAAAAAGCCCTTTTGGGATCCAGAGTGCATATTCAGATTTTAATTGGGAAGTGAAGAAAAGCAAGTTGCTTGCAAAGCTGATGTCTTTACAGACATATGAGGTTGAAGTTAAGCTTAACTATTATCTGAAATCATCGATTATCTGATGAAGCTACACAGATAACCAGGTTTGTCAATCTGAGGATTAAAAAGCACCAACAAACCAGTGAAGAATAAAAAACTGTCAACTTGGAGAAACAGTGCTGTGACTAAAATGAAACTTGGCGGTATTTCTGTTTCAGTCTTGCTTTTTAGTAAAAAAAGGGAAAAGATTAATTTTATTTTAGCTTTCAGAAGACAGATAATACTGAAGCTTTCCTCTGCTTTTTTAGTGACATGCTCACAAGAGATGACAGTATTTAAGTACTGCTGGGGACCAGAATGTCAGGTCTACTGATGATTGTTGTTGAGAATAATACTTTGTCTTCAGAAGGAAAGAGAGCCAAGGGGAAATATGATTAAGTTGTCTTGGTCTAAGAAGCCATTTAATGATCCTCTCTGCATCTCCAATTGACATCACTTCAGGGCTGATCTGTGTGACACTGTGAACAATTAAATCACATCTGGTCACTGCAATGCAGTCACACTCACTTGCCAAGTTATTCTATTTCCTTGTGCATCCCAGAGGCAAAACCAGCTTCAGGGCATGTGTGGGTTTTAGATGCATACAGATGCTGATACAACTGTTTGTAGTCCCAGTGTTTTAGTAAACTTGTTTGTCTAGAGGCAGTTTGAAGTCTTAGTTCCTGAGCTGAAGAGTCTGCAAGACTAATCCTGCAAACATCTGAGCATACTCTATCCTTGCTCTAATGGCAAACTTACTTCAGTGCAGTTAACTAATGTGAGAACACATGCCCGAGTCAGTTCAGAATCTAATTAAATGATATATACAATATTTTCCTTGTTGAAGGCCTTCAGGGAAGCTTGAAATGTATAGTTTTAAGGTTCTTGGCTGATTTTTTTTGGATAACTTATTTTTAATATTCAGAGGAACATTTCCTCTTGGCACTATACTAACAGTATTCTCCAACACATGCCGTTGTGCATCTGCTCAGAGCCCTCAGATGACACCATTCTGGAAAATTTGCTCTTCATTCACGTTCAAAGCCATCAAATTTGCCTTCAAGTTGACCCATGTTCCGTTCCAGGCCAGAGAACAAATTCTCAATTTTTTCCACTCTAATGGCTGCAGCACTATCAACAGTTTATGGCTAACTTTTTCTTTAAATAGACAAATACTGCTGGGATTAACACCAGGTGGCAGGGGTCTTCTGCTGTGCTTTCTCCACAGCCACTGATGATGAACAAGGCCCACTGTAGCAGCACTCCTGTCACATCAACAGCTATCATCAAACAACGAGCCTCCAGTTTTTCTCCAGGTCTGTCTTAGTTGCTGTAGTGATGGTCAGAGCTATCTCACCTCATCAGTGGCTGCGATGAACTTGTAAGTGCTTCATACTGAAGCTCTGATGGTATCATCTCCCTGCATCGGCACAAGAAGCCACCTTTTATTGCACCTCTTCGCCTCGTCCAGCAAATTCCGCTCATGGACATAAGTTAATTGTGCCCTGTAAGCAGCCGTTGGAGGCAGTGGTTCAGAGTATAGTGACCACTGGACAGTTGCCAGTGGCCAATTCATGTGAGGGCATCTCAGGCTGTTTATGTCTCCCCCAAGAACACGCTCAGTCTGGCAATGAGTCACAGGCCTCTTTAGCATCTTTCCAGTAATACTTGTCTGCTGTGACCTACTGTGAAACTCTAGATTCCTGACACTACCTATATTAAGCCATAGGAGACAACGCAGTCACTCCTAAGTTGGTGAGTATTATGTGAGTTGAGGAATTGTACTGGACTCAAGCATGGGCATAGGGACCAACTTAGCTTTACCTTGTGGTTTGTTCCATCCAGTAGCACAGAAAACTAGACCATAAGAGTATCCCTAACCAAGGCCTTCCGCTTTGCCAGAGCGTGAGGTGGTAGGGAAGAGAAATTATCAGAGAGAAATCATGTTCTGGCTTGATTCTGCTCTGCTTATTTTTTCTGAATCCAGCTTTGTGCTTTGTCCTAATTAATACTGGGTTTTTTGTACAATGCCTTCCTGTACCTTTACCCTGGCCACTATATGCACTTCATGTACTGAATTGTCCTGAATGCATTGAGGATCTGCCCTAAGTAGTTGACTGCATATTACATTATGCAAAGATAGCTGAATCTATTTCTGCTGGTCCAGCCATGAAGCTAATAAAATCAGCAAAGGAACAGCACTGATTATATATGGTAGAGGAATGAATCCTCACAATCCTGAAAAGGATTCATCTGAGGAGAAGCAGAAGTGCTACTGATCTTTGTTTTCACCTTTTCTTTACTGTGAAAATTTCATACCCTGAGAGCAAGTGGTTCATATCTAGCTCTTGTCTAGCACCCTTCCTGCAGTTTTACTTGCATTTCAGTCATCTGCATCAGTGGAATACATTTAGTTTCCCCAGCAGGATCCTCTTCACTAGATACACCAATTGACCTAATCTGCTATGTGCCAGTGAGTAGTGGAAGTGTCCTGCTGAAAACATAGCAGGGTGAGGCCCCATATGCAATGACATGCAGCTGCAAGATATCTGGACCAACCTAACACTCTTACTGTAGCCTATTACTGCAGTTCTTCCTGTTGTCATGTGAACTGCTGTTTTTATCACCTGATGATATCTCACATGCTAGGAGGGAGGGAAGAACTTGAGAAGTCTGGGTGATAAGAATAAGTTTGAGTCCAGCAGCTCTACCTCCTCTCTCCAGATTTGGTTCAGCCATACCAGCTGGGGAACATCTGACCTTCCATTCTGAGTTACTAACCAGAATGGAGCATGAGACAACATACAATGTCCGTCATTTACTAAAACTGAACTAATAAGCTTTGCTGAACCAAAGCGGACTTCATAGGGTTGAACATCTCTGTGTTGCACTCTCCAGTGCTGTATGAAACCTGCATGGGCAGTTAGAGTTAGACTTGGATGCACATCACTAAGGCAATGTCAGTGGATTTCAGACAGAGAGAACTGGGTATCAGAAGACCGGATAGCCCAGAAACCAAGTGAGGACAATAGCAAGAGAAGGGCAATGCTATCAGCAGGCTGTGGGATGGGAATTTGCTAGACTTGTCATTTTTTCATTTGCTCTTTGCCTGCAAAAGGTCTGAGTTTTGCAGTGTATTCATTTATTATTTTTTTTTGTCCTACTGAAATGAAACTGAACAGACTATTTTGAGCTTGAGTTCTCTGGCAGCAAGAAGGGAAACTCTGTTTCACAGATGGGCCAGTGAGAGATTTAAAGTCTGTTTTCTTTTTTCCCTCCAGAGATACCTGTGGATTCTTAGTATCAATGCAAAAGAAAAGCAGTGTCTGTTTTCTTAGCTTGTGAAGGATTTCGGAACTGTCTTTATGTAAAACTGCTGAAGCTGGCTGTACTCCAGGGTATTTCCAAGAGAACAGGACTATTATTGTGAACAGATAACAATTTCAGAAGAGCAGGGGATTTCAGGATCTTAATTCAGATTCATCTTCTGGTGCAGGATTAGAACCATAAGGTGTGGAGTTGGAAGGATTTTCCCCTCTGTATCCAGACCTTGCAATACCATCCCTCGTCAATTATGCGTGCTTTACATTTTCGCTCTGTGTAGCTGTTGAAGGAGAAGCTTTTCCCACAACACACTGCTCATCTTCCAGGCCAATAATGTAGAAGCAGAGCTGGCTTCAAGCATAACCAACTTGGGCAACAAAATAAAGAGAGCAGCACGCGGTGTATCCCTGTCCTATGGCTGCCTTCCTGAACCCTGTAGTCATGCCAAAGGTGAGCACTCCCTGCTTGCCATGCAGCAAGAGACAGCAGTCCTGATGGGGCTCTGACAGCCCCTATCTGTGTTATACGACAAAATCCTGTCTGCTGGCAGGGTAGAGCCTTCCTTCGTTCAGTAGGAGAAGAAAGTGTGGGACCTCATCACCTACCCACAGCCCCTGGAAGTGTTCCTGGCCACTTGGACCTGCACTGGCCCCCTCCACTTCTGTGGCTGTTGCTCTGCTAGTGCTGTAAAACTGAAGACTGTTGCAACGCTGAGGGCAGAAGACACAAAATTCAATTTTTTTTTTCAGCTGCGAGCAAGCTCTGTATTGAAGGAAATGGCTTGATATGGAGTAACGTAGTTGCCAGTGTATGGTCATACCGTAAGGCTGTATGCACAAGGGGGCAGAGCTGAGCTGCGGTGGGACCCCTGGCTTTTCGTTCCCATTAGGAACGTCCTAAAATGAGAGGAGAATGTCCCTAAAAAAATTGGGAGAGTCTGCAGGAGTAATGAAGCAAGCTAAATTGCCATGTCACAGATCATAGAGGCTTCTCAGCTAGTCCTGGCTGAGGAGCCCAAGGAGCTGTAATATCCTCTTTGCTCTATGAGATGACAGCTTTTCACTTCCTGAGACCATACTGCTCAAAATTCATGTCTTGACTGGCCTTTCCCTTTGAAAGGCATTCCCACCAGGAAAGAAGGCGGCTATTAGCTATCTCCTTCTCTTTCTGCTGAACCGTGTTTCTGGGCATAGGGGTAGAATGGTCTACAGCTGGTCTGGGCATTTGATACAAGGTTTGGCAAAACAGGTACATGTTAAACCTTGAAACATTTTGCAGGTTGGAAAGTGGCTATGGTTCAAAAGGTCTGGCAACAACAAGTGAGCTTGAAAACCAATGCTTTCTTATAAAAAAGCCAATTTTTAATCTGCTTATGTGTCATAATAAATATCCCTTGGCTAGCTCTGTCAGGTCCGATGACTTGATGCAGTAAGGCTGTCTCTCCGGAGACATACAGTGAAAGTTTGATGCCCGCCCCAGTTTCTTTGATAGTCATGATATTATTCCTTGCTCCTCCCACTTCAGTTACAATACCATGTTTGATATACCTAGAGGTCCCCACGCTACTTAATGCCTGTGTTGGTATTTCTGATAAAAGCTAAAGGCTATTTACATCCATAAATGTACTATAGTGTATTCAATAGAGTATTTAAGTGGATTTTGTGCTGTGAGACTGGCCTGCTAAGGGACTTTGTTAATAATAAGTGTGGAAAATGCTTTTTAACTGTGTTTCTATGGCATTCAACCCCTGAGAAATGAAGTCTAAAAACCACTTTCAGTGATACATGCAGGAACTCAGTCTCTGTGTACATGCATACTCACCAAATGAACTGCAGTGAGGCATGAAGGATATTTTAGGATCCAGTGCTGCAAGATAGTGAGCTGTTCTAATTCCCTGTAAAATTGAGTAGGGGAATGCTTCTGTGGAGAACTCTTGGGCTTTTGAACTTGCATTATTCAAAGCCACTCCTCCTGTTTCCCCATGCAAACACAAATTACACGGAGTACAGCTGAAGAAAACACAACAGGCATTATTTTACAGGCTAGCTAAACAAAACAGCATTGTGGACAGACGAAGGAGAACAGTTAACCTTTATGCTGAGCATAGCAAGTACTCTTTGAGACATAATTTATCAATCGCATTCATTAGTTTATAAGGTTGATGTTATTAGTAGTGGATTAGATTATTAGCATCCACAAGGACAGAAGAAGAACTGAAGCAATCCAAGAGACTAGGCAAAGCAAAGACGTGTTTTGCCCATCAGTGGGTTGGAAAATATTTCAACACAGAGATGGTCAATACTCTAGGGCAAAGCCAAACTGCAGGTGTTGAGAATCTCCTGGCTGAGGCTTCTATCACCAGCTGTTAGTCATTTTAAAGGCATTACTTCATTTTTCACTAACCCCAACCCAAAATGTAGCTGGCACTGGAAGGCATTTTAGCTTTGCATCACTGAGAATTAAAAAAAGAGAAAAATTATTGTTTTGTTCGTACCAGAATGAATGTTGTGCAGCCCATTTAAGCCAAGCTTCAATTATCTCAAAAATGGGAATTTAAATGTTTCTACCAGTGCAATGTCAGGATACTACAGGCATTAAATGATATTCATTAGGGACTTGGTTTCAGTCATATGGAGCAGCATAAACAAAGATGGGCACGTTCCAGATGTTAGATGTAGCAATTTAAAAGGGAAAGGGTTCCCGCCCCCGTTTTTTTTAAGACTACTTTCCTAATATAATGAAGTAATTTCAGGGAGTAGGATTATAAATCAGCTACAAAGCTGGCCTTGTTGCTTAGACACGTGCAGAATATAAATATTGTAAAGCTTTAGAGAACAGATGGGCAGAGATTTCATAAACATCAGCTTTCTGCTTTAGACTGGTCAGTGTTAGGCCTAGAGGTCACATTCAAGCTGCTCTGAGTTTTCCTGCAATATTTGGATCTAGCATGACTCTTCTGCCTCATAGGGCTTCCTATAAGGATCCATCCTTGGTCCAGCAATCCAGTGGAGTGCCATGGCTATCTAGTTACAGGAAAGGGTTGCTGCAGAGGGC
The DNA here is from genome assembly GCA_008921705.1 of Burhinus oedicnemus. NCBI lineage: Eukaryota > Metazoa > Chordata > Aves > Charadriiformes > Burhinidae > Burhinus > Burhinus oedicnemus. The sequence goes on along the minus strand of VFFE01008014.1, from coordinate 6,627,860 downwards.
TCCACCACAGCCCTAGCAAAGGAATGAGACAGTTGTACGGAGATGAATTTTGCTTACTTTGGGCCTTTGTTTCTACCTGGGTTGCAGGGATGAGGCTTGCTTATCTTAACTGTTGGCATCACTGTGTTGATGATAGATCACACTTGATTACAACCTTCTGATTATTCATACTTTTTTTTTTTTCCATCACTGATGTTTGGGAATCAAGAAACACTGAATGAATCCAAAAGGATCTTTTGGGTGCAGACATACTTAAAATATGTCAAGAGAGAGCATCAATAGTGGAGGATGTTTCAAAGGAAGCAAATTCTTCAGAACTATTTCCTGTTCTTTACTCCTCTCCAAACACAGTGGAGATTCAGCTTTAGCCAAGTGCTGTAACATTTGAGACTGTCAGACTTTGGGATGTATCAAGAAACATAAATTATACTGCTGTCTTCACATAGCTTATGGGAAGCAAGGAATGTCTATGTGAACTGCGATGTATTTCATCCTGTCAGCAGTCTGACAAGGTTCCAAAAGTGTGGGACTGGTTGGGGAAAAGTTGAGCGAAGATCTAAGAAACTGCATGGCTGAGAGCTTTGGAAGTGAAGGGATCACTCAGCGTTCATTCTGAAAGAATCTGAGTAATTCTGAAGTCTCCCGGAGAAAAAAAAGAGAAGTGTCTTGTGACCTGTTACAGCAAAAATTTTAACTAAATGCTTGTGGGACTTTCTCTAATTATCTTTGCAGTGTCTGTTAGCAACACACATGTTCACAATCTCAGGCAATAGCAGGCTGATTTGGTATATGCACCTTTAAAGCATATTTCATGTTTGTAGCCTTTTAGCACTGGATGATGTCATCTTACATGCAGCTTGTGACAGCAGCTACCTGAATTGGTGTGTTTTCTTTCATGCTCTGATCTGTTTTCCACAGGCAAGAGACATCCATCATAATTAGAAATTTAAGTCACTGCTCTCACTAACCACTCACAGGATTAGAAAAGACAGCAACAAAGACATAAATTATTTAACCATAATTTACCTTATTCTGTCCAGAATAGCTTACTACAAAGAAAATGCCATTTATTTTTCAGTAACGCACAGAATAATTTATGCATTGCATTTGAAGTATGTGAACTGCAGTGATAAGTTAACATAAATATTCAGCATTTGAGGAGCCAGGAATCCCAGCAAAGGAACAAACTCTTTGTCCTTACCTTTCACTGCCTGTAATCAGTTCTCCTTGCTGGGTGACTGCTGCTATTCTTGGTGATTGGCAGAGCAGGCTGTGAGGCTGACTGTCAGCAAAATGACACGAATTATATTACCACCTCTCCCATTCTTACAGACCCCTTCGTCATTTATATCTCAGTTTTGAATGTTATTAGGCCTGATGTTTTTCTCTTTTCCAGATCTTGAAAAAAAGGGTACTTGTTACTTTTGCACGTTGTATAACAATGTCTTTCCCCTTAATATAGGGAGATATATAGATATAAAAATTTCTTTAAAATATATTTATATAAGTAATAAAAGTTATTTATGTAAGCTTGAAAACGGCAGCTATATTTTTCTTCCTTTTAATCTGTGATGGTGCATTGCTGCAATTTATCTTTCTTCCAGCCATTCACCCCTTTGCAATCTCAAACTGTCTCAATCTGTTCCCAATCTGTTGCATCTGAGTTACAGAATAGGTGCTTGAAGTCCCACCAACTTGTTACACTCAAAATCTCCTCATGGGAAAAAGGGAGGACCTCATAGGCAAAGCCAAAAAGAACTTACTGTTAATCTAATTGAAGTCTTAACAGTCTAATCAGCAAGGTATCAGCATCCCAAGTCTTTTCATAGGATGAGTATGATGCTGATGTTAATCGCTTTTCTCCTCACTCCTGGGCTCATTTCCATGTATTTGCTAATACATGCTACACCTTGTTTTTTCTTCATTAATCTGCAATGTGGCATTACATCTGGGTTTGCAATGTATATTGTGGTTTACATATGCTGATATACATAAGTTTTGTTAAGCCTAGTGCTGATTTTGCACAGCTGCCAAGGGTGCATTTCTTCAGTAACTGGTAGTTGACTGCTGGTGAGTTGTTTGGCCTCCAGTATCATCCTGTGCCCACACTTTCAAGGTCCCTGCTGTCATCTCATGCTTGTACTCCTCCATACTGCATTATTTTAGTATAAAAAGTAGTTCACCCCCTACAGTAACTATTTGTAATTATCATCTGTTAGTTACAGAAATATATGAGTATTTCACCACACAATTGTACAATTATTGCACTGGAGAGGTTTAGATTTGATATTAGGGAAAAGTTCTTCACCAAAAGGGTTGTCAGGCATTGGAACAGGCTGCCCAGGGAAGTGGTTGAGTCACCATCCCTGAAGGTACTTAACAGATGTGTAGATGTGGTGCTTAGGGACGTGGTTTAGTGGTGGACTTGGCAGTGTTAGGTTAACAGTTGGACTCAATGATCTTAAGGGTCTTTTCCAACCTAAATGATTCTATGATTCTATGAAATCTTAGCAAAACCGAAAAGAATAGTAGCACCTGGTTGTTCAATAATTGCTGTTACAGCTAAACAAACTAAAACATGGGTCCAGACAGTCTACGACAAGACCAAAGCCTCACAACACCTGAGGTCTGTGTCAGTAGATTAGAATGATGACTGTGGTGTACAAGCAGGGGGAATCCCGTATTTCATGGACTACAAGGCTGCAGATCTGCTCCCAGAAGTTGAGAATAGAGCCACAAGGAAATCATATGCTACTCTAGGAAGGTGAAAGTGGTATTTGGGCATCAAGAAATGCTTAAAGTCCCAGCTCTGTTGAACCTGTCAGGTGCCCAAGCCTCTGCCAGTTATTCTGAACATGGCTGTACATGTGCTGGTGCTGCCTGGCTGCTCAGAACACGTCTGAGACCTGAAAGGGATCTTGGATCAGGCTTGGGTCAACCTCTCAGTTTCCTGGGTCCAGTTCTGTGCATGTATTTTGAGAATATCTACCAGATTGGGTGTCAAGCCAAAGACAGGTGAGAAAATCCAGTTTAGGATGTGGGGAGGACTGACCGGATAGCTCTCTCGGTATGCTACAGGATTGCGTATGTGTACCCAATTTCTCCATGATTTTAAGTCCCATTTAATCCGCCATTTGTAAACCCCTTCCCTGATTTTAGAAGTCTTTTACAACAAAGATCGCAGCTATTCTAAAGTTCCTGTATCATAAAACAACTGGATGTCTTGAACAGTGTATTGGGGTATTATTTCATAGAGTAAGGGGGATCTTGCATGAGGTTTAAACTAGAAGTTCAATGGTACATTGGTTGTGGCTGGGCAGGTTACTGTGTTCTTTCTCAAGTGCCAAAGCAAAGCGCAGAAGACTGGAATTGGTTCTAATTTTCTTTCAAATGTCATTTTTTCATTTATATATATTTATAAAAGAATAATAACACATTGTTCATATTGAGCTATTTAATTTTTACTGCTTGATAACTTTTTCTCAGCTTTCAATATCACTTATGTTTAGGATCAAAGTTACTGCTTTTCCTTTTGTTGTCATTTCTGCCAATAGAAGTTTAGTAGCTTTACCTTTTCTGTATTCATTGAGTACAGGTCCCCCTAAGTCCTGAACTGCGATTCAGTTCGTGTTATGAGGGAGCAAAATGTCATCTCCTTCTTGGTCCTATTTATATTATTTCCTCATAACAAGTAGTTGTGTTAATTATTGTGGTGTTTTAAATCTTGTGTATTTCAGATGAATGCTTCGTTGAACTATTCCATTACCAAAGTATTTAATTTTTAAAAGTAAAGGAACTTGTAATATGAAATCTCTGTATACTGTCTCTGCTTAATATTCAAATCCTGCCTGATCATTTCCTGGCAGAATTTATTATAATATTAAAACTGAGTGTTTTTTTAAAGTTATTTTATTAATATAATCAAAGCAAAGTAACAAACATCTGAAGAAAACCTTTTGATAACAGGGAATCTTCTGATAAGAAGATGAGTCCTATGTACGTTTGCATGGCCCTGAAATTGATATGAATAAATTGCTAGTAAGCTTGTCTCTTGAATATATCCGAATTTTGTGTTCCATCAGAAATGCATCTCGTATAGAACCAATGTGATAAAAAACATCAATTCACCACAGACAGGTTGATGCAGTATGTATTTAAACATAAAACACAGACAGATATAATCTGAAATACATAAAATTCTATTTTTACTCATTGCTATATTTACTGACACATCACTGATAAAGTTTTATCTCAGTGATCTAAATGTGATAAAAATCAGCAAAGCATTATTGAGTGTTCTGAAGGTACCTGTCAGCTTGAGTGTTTGCAGATGGCAGGAGGATATTGAAACCATTATTCATCATTTGAGGATGGTGCATATTACAACCATTTGCGTAGGCAGTTATTAAATGACATAGATGCCTGACAGCAGTCTTCAAAGAAAAAAGTCATGTTGTTATTTGTTTTTCACATCACTTCCTTCCTGAGAATTGCGTAACATTCACAGGGCTTCCTTTGGTGGCTGTTTGTGGAAAGGGTTAAGCTTTCTTTGTACACAAGACATACAGTATTTTACTTTTTTGTTTACATGTTAATCTTGCAACCCTTTTTAAATTGTGTCCAAGAATTACTAAGACCTCTGCTGGGCTATGCAAGTGTGAAAGAGAAGATATTAAAACTCAAGTAAGTATATGATTTTCTGGATCGGCAGAAAAATAATCTTACACGACTCTCAGAGACTGTTCCTTGAAGTTCAAGAAGCATGGTTAAATAGAAACAGCTGCTGGAGAATGTATATACCTGAAGATGATTTAAGTAGTCACTGGCATGAATCTTCTCTAAAATTAAGAAATCCAAGAGGCAAATGTCAGGAAAAATATCTTTACAGAAGGAGAGACAAGGGAAATGATATGCATGGTTGGCATGAGCACTGGGTAAGAAAATAAAATTACTTCTCCAGATAAGAAGAGAATTACAAGGACCATAGCTGTCTGTCAGATGAGAACCTAATAGCAGCATAAATGAAAGTTCCAACAGTGAAAAGTATAGTGTTGAATTATTCAATAAAGACTTAAACCCTATGGTAACATAGAGCAAGCTGAGACTCTGCATAAAATGATACTAAATTCAGCATAACTGGGGGCTTCTGAATATCTCTGTCCTGTATGAAATATAGATGTGTATGTACACACATAATAGGTGAATATACCACACAGTCTGTTTTATTAAAATAATTGCTGTCAGTGTATCTACTGCAGTAATTGAAAAAGAAATTTAGAAATACTGGTCCCGAGACCTGGAAGTACCAAAACAACTTCTTATTTATGTCACTTGTGCTCTGCAGAAAGTGCTGGTGTATGTTTGAAGTGTGAAGTACTGTATAGTGGCGCATTTCTCCTCTACTCAGTACTGGTGAGGCCACACCTGGAGTACTGTGCCCAGTTCTGGGCTCCCCAGTATAAGAGATACATGGACATACTGGAGACAGTCCAGTGATGATTAACGGACTGGAGCATCTCTCCTATGAAGGAAAGGCTGAGGCTGTTCACCCTGGAGAAAAGGTGACTCAGGGGGATGGTGTAAAGAAGATGGACCTGGGCTCTTTTCAGTGCTGCCTAATGCCAGGACCAAAGGCAAACTGAAACACAGGAGATTCCCTCTGAACATCAAGAAACACTTTTTTACTGTGAGGGTGACAGAGCACTGCCACAGTTTGCCCAGAGAAGTTGTGGAGTCTCCCTCCTTGGAGATACTCAAAAGCTGCCTGAACACGGTCCTGGTGAACCAGCTCTAGGTGGCCCTGCTTGAGCAGGGGGATTGAACCTGATGCCCACTAGAGGTCCCTTCCAACCTCAATCAGCTTGTGATTCTAACAGTTAAGCATAGCTATAGGTGCATATCTGTTTGTGAATTTGCATATACTCCCCTGCAGAGTATGTTAATAGTACTGCTAATGCCAATTTGACTAGTTTTGCACTTTGAAGACACAAAGAGCATTCAAAGGAAGACTTCGCAATTGGTAGTCATGAATTATGAAGAGGATGCACTGTAATTTAATACATACACTAGGAGTATTTTGAAGGACATTTATATGTAATTACATGAGAGCAAGTAAGAGGAGAGATGTCTGATGTTTTTTAACTTTCTAAACAAGGAAAACAAGAAATTGTATTAGAAGATGAGAATAAAATCATTGCATTAGAAGATGTCCATTTAAAGAAAAAATATTATTCATACAGCCAACTGTCTCACTGATTTGTCATCTAACCTTTAAATAATTAGATTATGGTATATTCAGCAATGGGCTTCTGAAGTCCATAAAGCCTTCAGAAACCATGGTAATTTTTCTGAACTGTGAAAGAGACACACCTACCTGTCTTAATTGTTAAAAGGCATTTGCATATCTAATCTGTCTTGCATTGTGCTGAGATTTCACTCTACTGCAGTGGCAAAGTGTAAAACTAATGGTATTTTGGAAGAGGTTGGTCTGGTAACTCAACTAAATTCTCTCAGCTTCTGAGTAATAGGCCGAGCCTGATCTCAAAGGCTGCATTTCAATCTTTTGATTAGCAGAGCTTGAGAGCACTTCTTGGCTGGCAAATTAAGTCACCATGGAGCAAACTTTGCATTCTGACTCATAAATGCTTTCTGCAAATATCATTAACAGGCTTTGGAATAAATCCTGCCTTTGTTTTTTTTGTTGTTTTTTTAAGCCCAAAAAGAATTTACCATAGCAAGACGTTTTGTATGCGTTATCAGTTGTTTGATGTGGATAATTTCTTATGAGACACAGCTATCATGCTATATCCGGTCAGCTTTTTTGAATACACTTCTAAATTTAGAAAAATTGCGTGCACTAGAAAGGTTAGTTTTCAATGTCTTTTTTCATTTATGGTACAGGACAACTGCAAACCTGCTGACCTGAGTACTGCAGGAAGACCTGAATACTGCAAAGGAGACCTGTGCCATGGGCGACACTATTTATGGCACATACTAAGTTTAGAAACCTAATAGTATTAAACACAATCAAACTATATAATGAACACAATTGAAGGTGAATGCTGTAGGACTGACAGATTGGTAGTGGTAATTAAATACATGCAGATTCCTGCCTGCTTCATTATGTTCCATACAACTGTTAAGTCATATGGAAAAATACAATACTGTTTAAAAGCACTCCTTGTCATCACAAATCCAAAGATAACTTTGCAAACTCTGGGAAATGGAGAATGAAGCACTAGCATAGATAAACACCATAATTAATATTTATTTAATGGAGAAAGAATAAAGTAGTAAATGAAAAAAGCTACTCCTGAAAACAAAGCGCTAGTTTTGTGCTGGGAGTTATGAATTTCATTAATTTCCTGTCAGGATTTTATTTTTGTAGTAGTCATTTTTACTTATGAGTGGGTGGCTCTTCAGATGAGCAGCTGAAACAATTTAACTGAGAATCTTGAGCTGGAAATTTCAAGTGTAAACTGTAAACGAGGTTGATAGCAAGAGTTCACCAGAAGTGCTGCTTTGACACATGACCCCTTTGAATTCAGAGTAGTCAAGTTTTTTAATCTGTGGTGAGTGGCTTGGTTTGTTTCTAAAGGAAAAACTAGGGAAAAAAAAAAATCACACAGAGATGGGAGTTACCTACAGGTTAGGCCTCTAGCTCCTTTTGACACTGTAATTATTCAAGTAAATTGTCTTTGTTAACCTGTGCAGTGAGGAAGATAGGGTTATGGTCATTCATGAGTAGTACCGTGACCTGTCACGTTATGCACTCAAGTTGGGTGACAGTAGTAGGAAAATGGTAGTCCTGATCAGCAGCTGAAGGAAAACAAAAAATAAAACACACAGGCAAAAGGAATGACAGATAATTCCAATTACAGCAGCTTAATTTTCCTGTTTAGAAGGCTGGAATGGCCTTTTTATACTAGTAATGTAAGGTGGAGAGATGCTAATAATAAGACCCAAGGCCACCCCAGTCATACTGGACATACTGGTCTGCTGCCAAACTAAATAAAGCAGAGTAGGAAAGTAGCCTTGCTTTCTGGTCTTCCAGGAGAAAGACAGAGGCATTTCCCATAAAATGCTCGGGGATTCTCCTTTCTTCACTTCCTATCTTGCTTGTATTCAACCACTCTTTTTATGGGTTTCTACTTCCAAATGTATGTTTAAAATCTAGCTGGTTATTTAAAAATCCTTATCATGGAAAAAATCCAGATAAAATTATTTTGTTTACTTTTTATTTTTTCTTGAAATTCAGCATCTGTAATGTGTTTCTTGTCTCCTTTATCAGAGAATCACTTACGCTTTTGTTTGATATTGTCTCAAAGCTATTTATTGTTCCCTGCAACAGTAATCAAGGTCTGACTGCATTTGTATTGACATGGAACTGGTAAGAAAGAGAGAATTTAGTACAGGATCTGCTCATTGCACTATGTGTTGCTACCTTGTTTATCCGTAGAAAATGCTGTTTCCTTATAGCCTTTCTCACTGTCATTTTCCCTACCCTTAACATCCTCTGTAAATGGGAGAGCAGAGGCTTCTGTTTCTCTACTAGAAATGCATTCTGGTGATGCTCAGAGATAGCAATGGCCTTTGTGTCTGCTCAGTCCCCATGTTACTGTATACGTTATACAGATTATAATGCTGTGCTTTCATTAATATGTCTGTTTCATATTCCTCTCTGAGAATTTCAGTGGAAAAGCTGAGTAGATGAGTAAGCTTTTTTTGTTGTTTTGTCAGAACTATGCTACTTGCTACAACTTTCTTCGAGATGCTTTCACAGATACTATATTGGCCTTTCTTGTGTTGCAGAATCTTATGAGAAAGACCCACGGAGGACAAGCTAGTATGAGGCCCAAAGTAGGAAAAGTTGGCCTTTTGCAATGGGCAATGTTGCTTTCATATGCCATGCCTGGACTAGTACTCAACCCCTTAAAAGTGTGAAAGTGAAATGAGTATTTCATCTCAGTGCAGATCTGGTTCTGAAGTAAAGGTGTATACATCACTTGTTATTCTGCAGTAGCCGTTTTGGCTTTGGTGCTTCTTGAGTATAAAGCTAAAAACACTGCATTACAGTGTTTTCTCAATGAACAGAGATATTCCTTCTGTAACCTATGTGATAACTAAACTAATATTGACTGAATAATCTGGAACCACTGTAGACATGTCACACATGAGATCTTAGGCTTACAAGGCTCAAAACAGTACTCAGTAATATGGAAGAGCCAGAAAATAAAAACCAAAAAGAATTACAGGTTTCTAAGAGGTGATAAACAATGGGAGTATTTTCTGACTTAATGCAAACAGGGGAAATCTCTGGCACAAAATTCTTATTGATGTCCAAACTAAGATCTAAAAACCAGAGAGAAATGCATTATTTGAAAAATCTCTTTTTCCACTCAAGGAATACAGCAAATCTTTGCTTACTGGACACTTTGCAACAGAATGCATGAAATCATTTGAAAGATTGATAGGTTGACATACAGATAACTTTGCACTGATGCAGAATTTTAAATGCATTCCATATCGGCAGTCAGAGGAATAAAGTGAAAACCATTATAAGTAGTTCTCAGAAAAAGTGAAAAGTAAAATAGAGAGCATTTTCTGATAGTAATTTGGGCAATTTTGAACTCACAGAACTAGTACTCATAATTGAATTAAGACAAAGTTGTGATTTCTGTCCTTGAAAATGGTCCAAAACAGTCAGGTCTCTGAAGCACAGCGGGAAAATATATTGTCACTAACTGAGGCAACCCCTGGCATATAACACACCTTCATACCCTTTCATCTTTATGATGGAAAATGTTTCTAATTAGAAATGAAGTAATGAAAGTTATTGCAGTGGAAGAAGAAATTTCATGCAAAATTTTAAATTTCCTGCATTTATACATATTTATGGCCTCATATTGAGTTTATGATCTGTTGTGCTCCATCATTGGGAACTGCCAGTCTACTTACCCAGAAGTAAGGAAATACTATCTCTGAATAAATCAACTTTTAAGATTTCAGGGATCTGTGCAAGATGAACATCCTTTTTCAGCTTTCCACTGTGAAACAATGCTCAGAAATCCTAGAAATTAAATAAATTTATGTGTTCAGGTCATTAAAGGGAGTTATGGTGGGAAGAGAAACTGTTGATTGGGAGCTGAAAAATTCTGCCTGTATCATTGTAGATTTGTCTAGATAAACGGATGAGTAAGCATTTGGTGTGAGGTACAGAGTTATCTACCAGTTGTCAGCAGCAGTGCATCTTCTCCCTTTATTACGTTAACCAGGAATATTACTTTCTATTCCTTGTGAATGCACTTCTTATCTAGGCTGACCTCATAACTGTAGCCTAGATTGAAAATGTTCCCTGAGCAATTGCAGAAAGGTAAGCTTTGCTGCCCTGAATAGGCACTGCTTAAAATGTTGCTCTCCCATACGCAGGCGGAGGAACAGGCACAATTGAGCTTGATGAGAGTCTTTCCATGAGTATGCTCTGCAAGCTGAGAAAGTATGTAATGGAAATTTTAGGGCCTAGTATGTACTTTGCCCAGTGGCCTCCTTGAACCTTTCTTTTCATCTTTGCATCACCTACACACTTGTATTTTTTTTTCTTGTTTCAATGGGAGAACAGAATGGTCTTGACTGAGTTATAAAATCTTGCAGCTTTACATGTGTGTGGCAGGGCTTGAGTACTTTAAAAGACGATTTAATGTTAGTTCTAGGTGCTTGAAGTGGAAATACCAATTTTTAGGGAGAAATGGTTTCATTTTCTTTTAATTTCAAAACAAATGAATGTCATTTAGTCAGTCCCCTTTCAACACTCCTTATATCATTACTACATCATATTGCCTTTTGTGAAAGGACTGAAATTCTTTTTGATGTATATTGCGGTGTTTGAAATTCTTTCTTTCAGTGAGTGAATGAAAATTCAGTACTTTCTTGTTTGCTTGTTTTGCAGAAACTTGCTTTCCTGATAGTCTTCTAGTATGATGCCAGAAATTACCTAAAGGTTATCTTAGTACTGCAAAAATATTTAAGAGATTCAGGTGTTTGAGTATTAGTAAGATAAACTGACTGAATATAGAAACAACAGAATGAAGTAACTCAACTTACTGTATTTTTGATTGAACGGTGCTTGAATTTTATTATTAAAAGTACCCAGGCTGTATGAGTCTGTCACTTTTGCATTAATCCCACAGAACAGTGATAACAGCAAATACATTAGACTCCCATTTCAGCCATACCCCATATTAGGCACAAAAATCCTTTTGTGGGTCTGTGCTACTGCTCCCGTTTAAATGTTCTCTTTCATTCACTCTGTGTTTGATACCTATATGCTCAAATAGAACTAAAGCTGTTCATAGAAAGCCTCCACAATGAAACACGAATATGTTTTGAGGGAGAAAAATCTGTGTTACAATTCGATTTTCTCTTTCTCCAGATGAGAACATCTATAAGCAATACTCTTGTTGATGCTATCACAGGTTCAAAACAACCTGTCTTGCTTGTCCTGCTTTCCTCTCTTATGCTTTTGGTTTTAATAACTTGTGTTCCTGCATGGGCAATAATGATACTGAGGTTGCAAAATGTTTTCTGCTTTAAAACCTGATTTCAAATAATGATTTTGTGACTCATTAGCTCTTGGGTTGTAATTTTCTATTTCTGGTTTCTAAGCAAAGAAGAATCTTGTCAGTCTGCGTTGAAGCAGCACAATTATTTTTGAGTCAAGACCATGTATAGAAAAATACTGTCCTAAAATATAAAAATCCTTCTAGTCTTCAACAGGTGCTACCTGGGGAGACCAACGTACTATCATGGTGTGAATATGATAACTGTATGAGGCTCTGTTGAATACATAGAAATGAGCTTTCTTTTGGGATTCCTTTTTTTTTCAATTCTTTAACAAAACTGGAGATATCCACCTATAGAGTGTTATGGTTGCGAGGTATGTGAAGCAAGGTGAACAATGAAATACCAGGTCCTCAGGCCAGCTATAATTTGATCATGCTGTTCTATAGAATTGGATGAAAGGGTTCCTTGTGCTATTACCATTGCTTGCCACAGAAAGAGCTCTCAGATCAGGTGCAGTGGGCAACCCTTTTACTGCTGTATCTTTCATTGTAGTCATGAAGCTAATGGTGATGTATAGGTGTGTGGATGGGCAGAACTGAGACAAAGTATCAAAAAACTAGCTTTGCAAGAGCATGTGAAAAACAGATATATCATAGTACTTTTTCCATCCTGGAAAGATTGTTCTTATGAAGGGGTGAGAATGAAATGGATCCTTAACAAGATAGGTGTCTTCTTTCATTTTCAACACCTATTACCTAACTTTATACTCTGAGAGTGTACATAGGAACATCTAAGTAACCTAGTTACAGTATCCATTCTCTTCTATACTTCTAACAAATTTCTTTCTTTTCTTTGTCTTTGAATTATACAATTCACATCCTTTTAGTATTACATCATATGGCACTCCATTCATTTCTAATGTCTTTTGATTCTGCTGACATTGCAGATGGTGGTGTGTGTTTTAATTTACATAATGCCATTTAATTCTTAGTATTTTCTTTAATATTTTCTGTGTATTTTTATACATGCTAATACATTGCCATAGTCATCTTCCTTTTAATTAGAAAATTGCAATGTGTAAAAGTAGTTTTCATTTTATTTTGTGCAGCTATTATGATGCATTTGTTAAGATAAAATTTTGCCTATCATTATTTTGTTTATACTCTAGAGCTAAATATTTGTTTAAAATTCTGTCATTTTCTTACTACTTAATTGTCTTTCCTAAGAAGTTAGGAAATTCAAGTATTCTTGTTTCTTTCCTCAAGGAAGAGAAGGACCCATCTGTCAAGGCAGAATTGAGACAATATGTATGAGTTCCGGATAGCTAATACCATAGTTATCCAAATAGCCTACTAATTGGCAGGTCTCAGCATTTGTATGTCTGCTGCTAAATCATAGAGCCAGGGAATGCGGTTAATCACTGGGCAGTCCCCTCTCCTAAATTATCAGCAGTTTCTGATCCCTTTTTTTTCCCCATACCAATTAACGCTCTTCAAGATAATGCCCAAGCATGGATGGTTCAGGGGGAAATGCTTTTTGTGGACTTTTCCTTGCAGGCAGAACATACAAGATACCTCCCTGCATCTTATTCCGCAGTATCAGCTCTTTGTTCTCCAATATGCCCTCATGCCCATATCCTAAGACTTGCCATGAACACTCTGAGGTTCACGCTATGAATTTATGACTTTGATAGGTTGTAACACAGCCTCTGCAATATTGCAGATACTTTGAACCAAGAAGACCCATACAGAAAAAGAAGTATTCTTAAAAGAAAAGGGATATCACATGGATCCCAAAGCTAAGAGCTACATAGTGTGGACTCATAGTCTGTGCTGCTTAGCTTTAGGGACAAGCTTTGGTCCTGGCCCCCTTTTATTTAGAAGTATATACACAGGTATGGCCTCTCCATCCTTGGATGATGAGAATCATGAAGTTCCTTTCTTGGAGGTGTTTCCTTACTACAGTTCATGCATCCTTTTTCATTTTCTTACTGGTGCATAACCGAATGGGCTGATCCCTTTTATCTACCTGATTTCTGACCTTGTTTCCTGATTCTACTAAATATATGTTGAGACATAAGTAGTCTTGCCACTAGACTCAAACAACAACAAAAGTTAAACCCCATTATTCCATTTCTTATTTCACCTTGCAATTGATTAAAGAATCACACATGCTACTTTTCTGTTTTCTGTTTGTGTAAGTTTTCTGACATCTTTTTCAACACCAGAAGTTCAATGGCTAATACACAAATATACACCCAAAGAGAATAAACTGTGTGCCTCTTTCTGTAATGCTTATCCTCTCAGCAGTAATACAGAATTTGCTGGAGAAACCCACATTTCCTCTGTTTGACAAAAAGATAGTCTTTGTATTCTGCAAAATTTCAGAGATTTCATTTCTTATTAATTTATTTATTGCAGTACCTGACAATCTCTAAGTGCTAAACTAAACAGAGAACCCATATTCTGAACTTTAAAAACAAGAATAATGTTTGCAATTCTTTCACCAGGAGAGCTGATTATTTTTACCTAGATCTCTAGACCTCTGAAAGGACAGAATCTTAATGGAGCTCAAGATGTTAAGAGAGGAGGTGAATTCTTTCTGAGTCCAGCTGAATACTTATTTTGATTTCTTTTTTGTCACTTCAAAGCAAAAAGAAAAAATGCACACATTTCTGAATCCTTCACCCTACCACAGTAAAAACACTGCCTAGAAGTGATAAATAGGAAAATGGACTTTCTGATTTTTCTCTAGGCAGGGAAGACCATCCCATGTATTTGTTTTATGAGATAAAAGCCTTGTGGATAAAGGCGATGTCAAGCTCTTTCCTAGGAGATGCTTCAGAAGGTCTATTATGCTTACCCACCTAGGTGAATGAATGAGAGCATTATGAATGCCATGGCAGCTTCTGAAAAGTTGGTCTGGGTGCTCACATAGAGTATTATTTTGAGAAAACTAGCGAAATGGTTTGAAATCAACAATACAAAACTGAGTGTCCTTCATTGTATTGGGAGCCTTGCAGAAAACATTGTATTTGAGGAGTTAGTGGTCTTGGCCAGGCCATGTCTGCTCTATTGTGCTTTTCGCTTAAGGCTGGAGCAGCCCATATGATAGCACAAGTAGCCGCTGTAAGGGAATCTGCTGGAGTGCCCGGTGCTGGCTTGTGCTGCACGCTGGTAGACATTATTGGTGTGCTGGGTGAAGAACTGGCTGAAGGGCAGAGCTCAAAGGGTCGTAGTGAATGGGGCTCCATCTGGCTGGTGACTGGTCACCAGCAGTGTTCTTCAGGGCTCAATCCTAGGGTCAGTCCTGTTTAATATGTATATCAGTGATCTGGATGCAGGAGTTGAATGCCATTACCAAGTTTGCTGATGATACCAAACTGGGAGGTGCTGTGGACTCTCTTGAGGGACAAGAGGCCTTGCACAGGGATCTAGATAGATTGGAGGATTGGGCTATGATTAATGGGATGAAATTTAACAAGTCCAAACGCCAGATTCTGCACCTAGGACAGAGTAATGCTGGGCACAAGTATAAATTGGGAGAGGAGTGTCTGAAGAACAGCCCTGCAGAAAGGGATCTGGGGGTGCTGGTCAACAGCAGGCTCAATGTGAGCCAGCACTGTGCGCTGGCAGCCAAGGGGGCAAACTGCATCCTGGGGTGCATCAAACACAGCATAACCAGCCAGTCAAAAGAGGTGATTATCCCGCTATATTCAGCACTGGTGTGGCCTCACCTTGAATACTGTGTGCAGTTCTGGGCCCCACAATTTAAGAAGGATGTGAAGGTCCTTGAATGTGTCCAGAGGGCAAAAAAGCTGGTGAAAGGGCTGGAAGGAATGTCCTATGAGGAGCGATTAAGGACTTCAGGGTTGTTTAGTTTGGAGAAAAGGATGCTGAGGGGTGACCTCATTGCTCTCTACAGCTTCCTGAGGAGGGGAAGTGGAGAGGGAGGTGCTGATCCTCCCTGGTACCCAGTGATAGGATGGGTGGGAATGGTTCAAAGCTGTGCCAGGGGAGGTTTACACTGGATATTAGGAAGCGTTTCTTTACTGAGAAGGTGGTCAAACAGTGGAATAGGGTTCCTAGAGAGGTGGTCGATGCCCCAAGCCTGTCAGTGTTTAAAAGGCATTTGGACAATGCCCTTAATAGCATGCTTTAACTTTTGGTCAGCCCTGAAGTGCTCAGGCAATTGAACTAGATGATCATTGTAGGTCCTTTCTAACTGAAAGAGTTCTATCCTATGCTATCCTATGCTATCCTATGCTATGCTATCCTATCCTACTCTACTCTATCCTATCCTACTCTACTCTACTCTACTCTACTCTACTCTACTCTGACAGAGGTAACAGTCCAGCCCGTCAGGAGAAGATACATGGTTTTGCTTGTTACACAAAATTAAAGGCACTGCAGCATAGGAGGGAGGAGAAGCCTCTCCATGGACGGGATCTGCACAGCATGCTGGGGGAAAATCCATCCAGGGTCTGTCTGATGCTGTGTGAAAGTGGGCTTCCCAGCATCTGAAGGGATGCAAGATTTACTACCTATATTCCTCTTTTTATTTTATCTTATTGAAACAGCTATGCTATTACGACATTTTTTCTTGGGCCTTTCTTACTGAAATCCCCAAAAAAACCCTTCACCATCTCTCTCTCTGTCCTCGCATCCCTGGTGCAGAACATTCACATTTGTAAAGTATGACTTCTCTAAAATGAAATCCTACTTTCAAACAGGGAATGGAAAATAATTGACCAAGTACTGTACAAAAGAATCAGACTATGAATTACTGTATGATATTGATGCAAAGAGGGAAAGCTTATTAGCTATGGAGAACAGGGGGACATCCTGGAGCCAGTGTTGGTGGGTGTTTGGCAGAGCAGCCTAACAAGCCCTGTCTCAGGTCCAGGCACTCTCAGTAGTCTTTGTGGTGAAGGGACAGGGTGACTTTCCAAGGTCTTGGTTGTCATTACATTTCCATGCTCAAGATTGCCCTCCCCCAGGGCTCTGGACTGTAGTGTTGGATGTAGCAGGGAGCAGAAGGGAAAAGCTAGCGTAGAAGAATATGTTAACTGCAGCAACAGTCCTGTGATTCTGTAGAGTATTACATCCACAGTTCTCAGGAGGGAAACTGAGGCACTCTGAGCAATTTTTTACTGTACTACCCTAATTCTCAGGAAATATCTATCATGGGAAGGAAAAAATATACTTTTCATATTAAAATACATATTTTAAACAGATTCCAGGTCAGCAAATTAAATAAAATGAGTGAAGATGAACATTAAACGACATTAGTTTTGAACAAAGAAAAATATGAATTGTCTGAGTTCTAGCAAATACAACCTTAATTCAGTCATTATATATGCACTTCTGGGCTTTGTGTTTCTATCTCAGTAGATTTCTCCATTGCAAGACCATCCATTTTGTCAAAAAAAACCAACCAAACCAAAACAATCAAAAACCACCCAAATAACCCACTTACATTTCAGTATAATGGAATTATTAGGAAACTTGAAAAAAAGACTAACAAAAATGAAGAGGGTCAATTTTTGCTGATGAGTGTTTAGGCATCCCAAGTGAATCAGAAAGCATGAACCACTGCACTTCTATTTCAAAAATATTTATACAAAATCTTGTTGGAATCTGCCAAATATTTATGCTATGCTGTATTCATAAAATAAAGCAAAGAGCATAAATAACTAAAAAATGAGAAACCCAGATAGGGCATCTTGCTATTTTTCTGATGACCTTAAATAAAACTTTTCAAACACTCATCTCTGTAAAAAGAACATGGAGACAGTGCAGCATGGAAGTTTACAATTAGGACAAATAAGTCACCAGCAAAACCTAATACACAAGAATTAGAAAAAAAACAGAAAGAAAACAAATATGAATTTGTCCAATACCGCTGAATAGAAATGAAGTACAGTATTATGAAGTCAATTTACTTTGACTTTTTCTTCTTTAGTGATTTGGGAAAATATTCTCAAATAATTTCTATATTACTTTTTTTTGTAAGTCTTTCTGGATAATGGAGAATATTCTACAAAGAAACCAAGACTATTTTAAAATTTTGATTTGTTTTCCTCCTTAATGTTGTCGTATATTAAAAAAAAATTCTGCTGCATTATATTAAAATTGCAAAACTTTTTAAAAAATAACATTATACTAGTAGTTTTAGAGAAAAAGAAGTAAATTTTTAAGACTTGAGTTTTGATAATTCTATGAATAAGTAGTAGCAGTATCAAAGCAGCAGGCCACTCCAACCTTAGAAACACTTCAAGAATTTCAAATGAGAAAAACAGTATCTCCAAAGTTTTTATTCTTTTTAAATGCAAATAAATGAATATCTAATTAGAGATGTATAGTTTGTTGACACTTCTTATTTCAAAGTTAGGGTTTATGCTGGTTTTAAATGAAAATCTTAAATAATACCTGGTCTTTGAGATAAATTCATTTTTTCATAAGGAGGATGCTGATTATACTTGTATTGATTTGCTATAAATAACACTAGTATAAAGTACGTGACAATTTTCTATTTAAAATAGAAAAGGAAAAGTGCATTTTCTCTGTCATTAAAAACGTTGTAAACTCATGTTGATAGAATTTTGTATATGGCAGTTCTTTTAAAGGATGTACAGTTGTACAATATTCAGTTTTAGAAAGAGTTACTCCAAATCCCTTCCTGTATCCTGTTTACCCTAAATAGTAAGGACTGAAGGGCTTCTGCCAGAGAGGATGTTGTGGTGTTTGTACTCCACTCTGTCCACCACACATGCATCCTATTCTTGTGCTAAACCAAATCTAATATATTTAAATGATTTGTAAATAAACTCTGTGGATCATTACTGATGTAAGATGGTCCTGTGCTGCTTCTGTAGGCAAGACTCCCATTCAGGTAAATGAGCAAGACCAAAATCACAGGTGACCCACCTGTGTGTCTTGCATACATCTACAAGTAGATCAAATGCAGCTCCCGTAACTGTCAGTGGCACTATGGTAACTGGGAAGCTGCTGAATACTCTAAACCCCTAGGTGAGCATCCCATGGCTGATATTGATTGCCCTAAGACCCTACTGCTCAGCTCTGTCACAGCCCTTAGTGGAGCAATGGGCTCTATGGTCCTCACTCACTCATGTGCAACTCTTGAGTTTTCTCTCCTCAGATCTTCAATATACAACGTATGCATTTTATCATTAACCATAGAATCATAGAATCATAAAATGGTTTAGGTTGGAAAGGACCTTAAAGATCATCTAGTTCCAACCCCCTTGCCATGGGCAAGGACACCTCCCACTAGACCTGGTTGCTGAAAGCCCCATCCAACCTGGCCTTGAACACTTCCAGGGATGGGGCCTCCACAGCTTCCTTAGGCAACCTGTTCCAGTGCCTCACTACCCTTAGAGTGAAAAATTTCTTCCTAATATCTGTTCTAAATCTTCCCTTTTTCAGTTTAAAACCATTACCCCTCATCCTATCACTACATGCCCTTGTAAAAGGTTCCTCTCCAGATGTCTTGTAGGTCCCTTTCAGATACTGGAAGGCTGCTATAAGGTCTCCCTGGAGCCTTCTCTTCTCCGGGCTGAACAACCCCAACTCTCTCAGCCTGTCCTCATAGCAGAGGTGCTCTAACCCTCTGATCATCTTCGTGGCCCTCCTCTGGACCCTCTCCAACAGGTCCCTGTCGGTCCCTGTCCTTCTTATGTTGGAGGCTCCAGAGCTGGGTGCAGTGCTCCAGGTAGGGTCTCACGAGAGCAGAGTAGAGGGGGAGAATCACCTCCCTCGACCTGCTGGCCATGCTTCTTTTGATGCAGCCCAGGATGCGGTTGGCTTTCTGGGCTGCAAGTGCACATTGCCAGCTCCTGTTGAGCTTCTCATCTACCAACATCCCCAAGTCCTTCTCCTCAGGGCTGCTCTCAATCCATTCTCCATGAATTTTTGATTTGTGTTTCAGAAAGCTTCATACATTCTCTAGAAGTGCTCATATCAAAATGATCATGGGAATCAGTAATTTTTAACTGAGACAGTGCAATGTATTGCTGTGAAATGGTGCAGGATGCTCAAAGAAAAAAACAACCGGACATCCAATTTGGTGAGAAAGTGACAATAACATCTCATTTTCACACTGGCAGAACTCTACAAAGCAGTATCCTATGTACGGATAGGGCTTCGGCCATAAAAGTGAGCAAGCTGGAACGCATTAACTGTTCTGACCATTAGTAAGGGGTGGTAAAAAGTGGAGCTCTCTTGGCTAGCACAGTGCACCCTAAGTATTGCTGGGGAAGTGAGTTAATGCCTTGGAAAGTGCTCAGCTTTTAAGTTAGGTCTGAGAGATGAGAAGAAAGATTATGATCTCTGATTCCTTACGTTACGGAGAGATGTGAACTTTTTGCAGCTATGGAGTCCACAGAAGTCCTGTGTTTACTCACTACTACGATTCACCTTACACTGAATGTCATGTCCAAAGTAGAAAAGAGATTACTTTTTGTAGATGGGCTGTCTTTGCATTTCTTATATTTGGATTAAATGAAATCTTGGAGATACTAGCCAAAAGCAAGCTTGATTACATATATATTCTCCTGGCCACATCACTTCATCAGGCATTTTTAGGAATAATAAATGTTTCAAAGATAGTCTATAAAAACCTCATGGAGAAAAAACGAGCAGATGATTTAATGTGAGTGAAATAATTGCCATGATTGGCTATAAAGCTATCTTAATATAACATTCAGTTTTGCAGTTAAGCATTTCCCTCACAAATGGGAATGAAATTGCATCAGCTCAGATACTAAAATCATAGATCGCAACAAAAAAGCTGTTTCCACAAAGAATTTTTTGAAGTTTATCTTTCTAATTGAAAGTGTGTTTCAGAAAAAAAAGATCTATTTCTGATTGTACTAATTTTCATTGTGGTTGGACAGATTTTTGTGGTACATGCTGAAGGGTGACTAAATGAGTGGTTAATTTCTTCTTTCTTTGCTCTTTGGAAGGGGAGTCAGATGGGCTGTCTCTGATTGCCTCTTGTTCATGTCTGTACAAGATTCACAAAGTCTCTCCTCTGTATCAGTCCAACTCAATATATTCAATTATTTGTTCTCTTCATTACTGACTTCTTGAGCTTTAGCTGCCCGAGTTGTCAGAAAAAGTTCTGTTTCTTGCTTCTTTTCCACTTTCTTTTGTTCTTCCATCAGAACTAGTAGGGATCAACCTATCTCTTGTTTCTTGCATTGTTATCAACACTAGGGCAGCTATCAAATGCTCTGTTACTGCAAAGAGTGCCAACTGATATAAAAACAGCTTAGTATTAGTATGCAAGAGGAAAGTGGATAATATCACAGGGAGAAACTGCCTTTTGTTATCAGTCTCCTTTTAAAGAACTGCACTGAAATAAGACTTTTATTTACTAGTGTTGTAATTCATCTAACACAAATAACAGAAAATGCACACTCTAAAATTAACAGCTGTTTTGTCTTTTGTTTGTCAACCAGAAAAGTATTTCTTAAGCAATCAGACAACAATTCAGCACATTCAAGTACTTAAATTATTTTGGCAGTGTGCCTTTTTACGTTGCACATTTGAGCAGTGAACGAGCATTAGTTGGCCAGTAGTGCATTTAGCCATGGTTCATTGCCTTGGGTAGGACTTCTGTTCTGTTAGAAAGAGGAGGTAGGATGGTACCACAAAACCTTTCAAGACTTTATTTTAATATTTGATGCAAAACCACAGTCTGAAGTTCAAAACTTCTGTAATGTGTTCAGAAAGAAATTCAGCACGGCATATTCTGTGACAAACGATTTCTAGAATTTTACATGACAGACCAGGCCTTGGGCAGGCAAGTGGAATTCCCTTCAGATGATGATAAAGCAGAAGATATGCTCCAAGGTGCACTTCACGCATTTCAGCTGTTAATACCAATTTAATGCTTGGGACCAGATTAAAGGGAATCCAAAGTAAGATTTCCCAAAAAAATGCGTATTTTAGCATTAAGGTTCTCAGCACCAACTTTTTCCTTCTATATATCCATTCTCATTGTGCCCCATGACTTGCTAATTTAAATATACCCTCTATTGCCAAGACAGGTTGTCCTAGAAACTATTGTAATAATGCATTACTCTTTGGGATATTTATATTTATAGCCCTGCACACATCTTATGGCTGGTTGCCCCTATAATTAAAACACTGGTGATTGATTATAGGTTATGTTTATAATTTATCATGTGATTTATAAATATCCATTTAATATCTGTTAAAACTTCCTGATTCCCAGATGAGAAATATAAAATAATTTTGGAGTGAAGCTTTGTGTAGAAGTTTTCCTGGGCTGTGCAAGGAGAAGGCTGTGTTCTTGTGACACTCACGGTATTCTGATTATTTTTCACTTGCTTTTATTTAATACAGCTGGTTCTGAGGAAAGCAATGGATCTGCTGTCTAGCTTGTGATTGAATTTTCTTGACTTAGATTATTTGTTGATTCCATTATATGTATGCAGAAACAAAAGCCAGTTAATATGGCAACTGAGAAGTCATTTGTCATTACAGTTATCCCCAAGTCTGGCTGTATTGTTGCGAGTAATGTGGAAGGAGGGGGGAAGTTGTATATCAGAAAGTACTATTGATATAAAACCAGCATGAATATAGAGCAAAGAAACCAGAGAGGTGTCTCAACTTTTACCTTGAACTTATTAAAATAGTCTTGACATCAGTAGCCCATGGTAACAAGGGCAAGTGGCAAAGAAACTCAGGATGTTGAAACCTGTAGATAGAGGGCACAGTGATCGCCATGCTGCTGCACAAAAGCAACGGTTAATAACTCAGATATTACCAGCTGATCTGAAAACACTGTCAAGGGAGATAACTGTCACAACTGCATTTTATAGAGGAAAAGGCTAAACCACAGAGTTTAAATTACTTGCTAGCAGCTCAGCGGTAGACATTGGTCCCTTGAGTCCTATCAATTGTCTGTTTGTTATATTAATATTGCCATGTCTCTTCTGGAGTTCTCCAAAGGCTTACCACAGTGCAGGAATCCATGACAAAATTATTAGATATGTCTGGTAATAAAAAACCCTTTTCAGGAGTGCATCTCACACAGTTTTTTTAATAACCACTTCCAACAATGGTAAGGGGCCCTGCAGCTAAAAATCTTTGCATTCCCCCTCACAGTGCAGGAACTCCTTCAGAAGTCATTCATCTGCGTTTAGATGAGGGGGAAATATCAGAAATTCCAAAGCATGGTAGATGCATGACATTCCTCTGTGGATGGCTATTAGCTTGCTAGCAATTTCATGAGAATAATTCAGCTTGTGGATTCTATGGCCCTGGATTAATTTTGTGTGGCCATATATAGCAATCCTGCAGTGTCAATAGATGGAAGTAGCACCCCTACTGTCAGCTATCTTCCACAACCAGAAAACTGGCATTCTATTCTGAAAGCGTCTTTTCACAGAGATCTTAACTTTTTTTGGGAGGACCGTGAATGGATCGCTGTACAAATGCTGTACAAATTCAGCCTGTAAATTGGGTGGTGGATAGGACCTTCCATGATGTGCTTTCAAGTCACTAAGCTTTGGCATGGCACCTCTGCTGTACCTTTATCTACAGAGCAACATGAGCTTTTTTTAGATCTACTTAAAACGGGAGGTGACAGATTATATGATGATATGTCATTACTTAAACTGATTTTCTTTATGTTCATTAACGTGAATTATTTTTGTTGGATCAATATAATGATGATGTGGAATAAAGGCCTTTCTCTGCAGCCTCGAGATGTATAAATACACAAACGCTTATTATTGATCAGAAAAGATGTGGTGAAAGGACCACACTAGATCTTGTATCAGACTCAACCAATAGCCAAAACTTCTGTCTCTTCTTCCAGCTTTTCATGACATTGTGCAATGCTAGCCTCTGCTGTGCAAGGGAGGAAGTATTCAGGGGCCAGGACAAGGGATGAGGTTGGCTTTCTGGGCTGCAAGTGCACATTGCTGGCTCCTGTTGAGCTTCTCATCAACCAACACCCCCAAGTCCTTCTCGTCAGGGCTGCTCTCAATCCATTCTCTGCCCAGCCTGTATTTGTGCTTGGGATTGCCTTGACCCATATTCAGGACCTTGCACTTGGCCTTGTTGAGCTTCATGAGGTTTGCACAGGCCCACCTCTGAAGCCTGTCCAGGTCCCTCTGGATGGCATCCCTTCCCTCCAGCATGTCAACTCTTCCACAACAGCTTGGTGTCATCAGCAAACTTGCTGAGGGTGCACTCAGTCCCTACATCCATGTCATCAACAAAGACGTTAAACAGCACCAGTCCCAATACCACTCGTCACTGCACGCCACTTGGACACTGAGCCATTGACCGCAACTCTCTGAGTGCGGCCATCCAGACAATTCCTTATCCGCTGAATGGACTGTCCGTCAAATCCATGTCTCGCCAATTTAGAGACAAAGATGTTGTGCAGGACAGTGTCAAATGCTTTGCACAAGTCCAGGTAGATGACGTCTGTCGCTCTTCCCTTATCCACCAACACTGTAATGCCATCGTAGAAGGCCACCAAATATGTCAGGCACACTTTGCCCTTAGTGAAGCTGTGTTTGCTGTCACCAATCACCTCCTTATTTTCCCTGTGCCTTAGCATAGTTTCCAGGAGGATCTTCTCCATGATCTTGCCGGGCACAGAGGTGAGACTAACCAGCCTGTAGTTCCCCGGGTCGTCTTTTTCACCCTTTTTAAAAATGGGGGTTACGTTTCCCCTTTTCCAGTCAGCGGGAACTTCACCAGACTGCCACGACTTCGCAAATATGAGGGATAGTGTCTTGGCAACTTCATCTGCCAGTTGCCTTAGGACCTGTGGATGAATCTCATCAGGTCCCATGGCCTTGTGCACCTTCAGGTTCCTTAGAAGGTCTCGGACCTGATCTTCTCCCACAGTGGGTGGTACCTCATTCCCCCAGTCCCTGCCTTTGCCTTCTGCGGCTTCGGTGGTGTGGCTAGAGCCCTTGCCCGTGAAGACCGAGGCACAAAAGTCATTGAGTACCTCAGTCTTGTCCATGTCCCACGTGACCAGGTCTCCCCTTTCCTTCCGGAGACGACCCACACTTTCCCTAGTGTTCCTTTTGTCACCGACATACTTGCAGAAGCTTTTCTTGTTGCCCTTGACATCCATGTTCAGATTTAACTCTCTCTGGGCTTTAGCTTTCCTAACCTGATCCCTGGCTGCTCGGACAATTTCTCTGTATTCCTCCCAGGCTATCTGTCCTTGCTTCCATGCTCCATAGGCTTCCTTTTTCTGTTTGAGTTTCTGCAGGAGCTCCTTGTTCATCCACACAGGCCTCCTGGCGTTTTTGCCCAACTTCCTCT